>CALSBZ010015237.1:185647-199765 GCA_943591055.1 Gobionotothen gibberifrons
GTGTGTGTGTGTGTGTGTGTGTGTGTGTGTGTGTGTGTGTGTGTGTGCACCCAAGTGTGAGTCCTTGTGAATTTAAACCTGTGTGTGTGTGTGTGTGTGTGTGTGTGTTTCGCCCCGTGTGTGCAGAGCTGTCCAGAGTGGTGTGCTCAGCAGTCGTGCTCGGTTGAACACTAACGCGATGTGACAGGGTAGAAATACCAGTACCGACCGCGCTCTTGCCCACCCACCGTCACACACACCAACTCCACCCGCCACAGCTACCATCACCCCCCCCCCCCACCCCCCCCCCCCCCCCACTCCACTGCACCGCGCCCACACCCCATTGGCTGTCTACTTCCGTCACTCCACGTCTTCTGCTTGGAGACAGAACCATAAGCCTCCATGTTGTCCCTCATCTTTTTGTACGACTCTCCCAAAATCCTTCCCCCTGGTTGCCTGCTTACCATCAGCATTACGTTGGAGTTCTGATCAGTGAGTGACGTGGCATCAAATGGGACAGATTATGCAATATCCTATTACGCAACAGCACATTTTCATAGTGCATCCGCCCAGCCTCGTGAGACGAGTTCTTTCCTCCTCTACGTTGCTTTCCCTTTCTCTTCCAAAACCTTCCTACCGGTTGGTCGGCTTCCTAAACGATGAACAAAGGTGACAGTCACAGCAGGGCACCACTCATTTGACATTTTGCGGTTGTCACAGTTGAACCTTGGCCTCTGTTCCTTCACAGCTGGCGAGTTCAAGCTGATATGACAAGGAGAAATTTAAATACCACACTATGTTCATATCCAAATATGGCGAAGAGCAACAAGGCAACTTTTTATATAACCTTCAGCGACAATATGTAGGGAAAGTCGACTTACCATACAACACCTTGCTTCACATAAGTATACCATTGCTATGTTCTCTCAGCTGAATGCTGCTGGATAAAAGCCTGATCTTTTTCTACTGAGCAACAACACTGGTGCAGTTGTGTTGTCAGTGCCTTGCTCAAGTACATGCGTGCTGTATTGCTTATGAGAAGAAGGCTCACAAGAATACAAGATTTTATATCTGCCACTCAATCTTTCACTATCACACATAGCCAACAACCTTATTTGATATAAAATCCTTTGGCTAGAATACTGTATGTTATACAAACATATTTATGGCCAGGTACTTTAACTTCAGTGGTGAAACTGCAATGCACCAATACTCAGATGACAAGTATGAGTAAGAAAAATAGCTCCTCCATGTTTTTCGATTGTTATTATGGCATTGAGTAAGTGTCAGTTGTATTTGTAGTAGTTGGACAAGGTGGAGCTAATTTGAACTATATTTGGTTAGATTATTACATGCATTTTCTTATAAAAACACTAAAATGTTGATCTGTAAAGTAGCCTAGTACCTATACAGTTAAAAACAATAGATTCAAAAGTGCAGCCCTTATGTTTGAGACATGTATGAGTTGTTAGTAGTTCCACCATTTAAGGATTCGATACTTGATTAAACCTATGTACCCTTTTTAGTAGGATTTCAAATGCATAGCTTTTCTTAATCTGGTATGTTTCCATCACTCAGGCAGAGGAGAAAGAGGAGATCAAGGCCAGTAAGGGACGATACTACTCCCCTCTTCTCGCCAATTTGACCTTTTATACCAAAAAAATCTATATTAAGACTGAACACCCTGTCTACATTCTCTTTCTGCATCACTCTCCCTCTCACCTCCCCTCCTCTCTGTAGGCTTATGTGCACTTTCTCCCCCCCCCCCTCCTCCTCCTCCTCCCTCTCTCCTCCCCTCTCTCCATCATGTGTTTTTCTCTATCCTCAGGGAGACGGCTGCATGCAGAAGCATTGTGGATCACCGAGCTTCAAGACACCGTTTCTAAAAATCACTTTTCTTTTTTTCCACGTTTTCCCAAAGCACTGAGAGAGACCGGCGGTTTGATATGATGCTGCCATTTCTGTCTTGGAATTTGTTCTGCGAGCTGATGGATCAGGCTTTGATGCATTATTGATGTCAAATGCTTTCTCTGTGTTTGGGGTCTTAAGACCATGAGATGTAAATTCCTTCCAACACCAATTTGATTAAGATATGAAGTCTGATGGATGCAAAGCTCCTCCCCATCAGATTACATTTACAACAGTGTAAGTTTCACAGTAGGCATCCATATTGGATCTCCTCCAGTCCAATGGAGACGAGGGGGGGGACTGGTGGAGACTACATTCTGGCTCCCTTCCAGCCTAGTGGGCATGAAGCAGGCTTTAGACACTCCTGGGATTTTCCTGCACACCAAACCCCTGTGCCCTACATTAACCAATTAAGAGGAGAGAATTGCTTAACTGGACATATAAAAACCTGTGGGGAGCAGGAATGAATCAGGTGTAACGGGAGTCACGCAGGAGCACCGTGAGACAGCAGGCGACAGCAGAGGGAAGAAAGCATGTGTGTGCAAACCGTGGAGTGCTAATATAAAAGACAGAAAATATCATATAACGTAGCGCTCCTTCCCGCTCCATTGCATCTGATTCATCCGCCGTGCATTCCACACTGTGCTGCCGAACACACAGGCCTGTGATAGATGTTTTTGAGCTAATGTCAATTTTCTTCTGTGAAATTACTGTCAGTGGATGATGTATGCACTCAATATCACTGGTTATTCATCTCATATATTCTCTGCAACGGCTCCCAGTGCAGAACAACGTCTCGACTTCACCAATAGGTGTCGTCATTGCCCAGTTTGTCTGTCGGGGTAACAGTGGAGAGAGCAGTCTGGCACGGAGAGCTTCCCTTTCAAAACTACTGTGGTGAGATGTGGCGTAACACTGCATTGTTGCCATAGCTCTGTCAGTAAAGTGTGACAAAGGGGAGGAATTCTTTGTGTGAGTTCTTTGCAATGAATTTCATGTCCACAGATGTATGCTTAAACAAATATTTTGTTTGCGTAGCTGGAAATGTGGTTCAGAGAGTGCACGGACACGCTGCAGATGAAAGCAGGTGACAGGTGGAGGACAATGTGTGTGTGCACAGTGTCACCTTAACCTCCTGGTTCACCTTTATGTGTATATTTGTGTGTGTGTGTGTGTGTGTGTGTGTGTGTGTGTGTGTGTGTGTGTGTGTGCGCCTTGTCCTTGTCCTGGCCATGCTCTTGTAAGCGACCCACATCAATTCAAAAGGCCTCTGCCCTTTTCCTAGGGCTGCCTGCGAAATGTGATGTGACATGTGGGATGAGCAAGATGGAGCAAAGTGGGAGGAGGAGAGGAAGGCGGGGGAGGAAGAGGGATAGGTGAGGTAGTTTATAGAGGACACATGAAATCTGAGGGATGCACAAAGTCAGGCTGTCAAACAGAGACTGCTTTCTGACAAACTCCTGCATACCTAAACATATAGCGAGCATTTGCATTGACTGGAAACCACAACATTTGAATCCATATGCTAGTGACTGCACAGAAAAACACAGCATTCGCCCAATACTTAAAAACCTATTTGCACCAAAATTCAAATCCCCCATACAACTATTTGCGTATACATTTGTCCATAATGGCGTGCACTTTAATAAAGATGGAACTCCACTGCACTGGACTGGCTACCATTCAATTTCGCTGGATTGCTTTCAAATGCAAAACAGGAAATGGTTTTAAAGAACTACATTAACTCCAATTTTACAATGGTGAAAGCATATTAGGCTTATTATGTATTGGTATTAATGCTAATCAAACACAATCCTGTCCTCCATGTAATTCATTGCAACAACGGATCCATTAACTTTCCATTTGCAGCATTATCATGTTAATATTTTTGACCGGTAATTCTGTTTATGACTTTATATCTTCAAAACTATGGCTACCACTTTGTGTTGAGTGCTGATTAGCTAACGCTAGCAAGCTTACATGCCAAACTATGCTCACGAACATGGCCAACATGATAGCGTTTTCATTGTAAACATGTTAGCATGATAGTTAGCACTGCACAGCTATGGGAGGTTGTAGATTATTTTTGTCACATTTACTGACCCACAATAGAAAGTGTGTTGTGTAGTATACTCACTCTTTTGTACCAGAGGCAACATCCTCTCAAGAACTGTGTGCTTAGTTAAAAAAAATATCAACATGAATGCGATTGGAATGAATGAAAAAAAGCAACAGAAAGTTATTTCTCTCAGAGCATTCAGCTAATGTAGCTTGTGGCGAGCAGACACTCGTGCCTGTAATGGGCAGCAGATGAGAAAAGAGAGTGAGAGAGCGAATGACAGCAAGAGAGAAAATGAGAGAAGGTGAAATCTATTAGTGTGACAGGCCTCACATAAAGCGAGAGACCTCTGGGGACACACTCCAAGTGCTTAGCGCAATAATAAGAGGGCGAGGGAGGGAGACTGGGTAAGAAGACGTACAAGATGAGACGAGACTACAATTAAAGGAACGGACGGAAAGATGACAGAAGGAAAATAGACATATGCAGGTTAGGAAACGACTGCCTGGTGAAGGAATCCATGACAGCCTGCTTAATGCATGTGAGATTTATAGCCCTGCATGTAAAGCATGTGCATATCTGTATTTCTATACATGTTCCCCCTCCCCCCTTTCTTTTGAATGCTACCAGGATGAGTGTGTTCCATATGTATGTCAGCTCAGATCACTCAGTGAAACCGGGGGGAGGAAGAAGAGGAAGAAGGGGAGGCGTGTGGAGACTCCCATTCACGTCAGTCTACGGGTGACTGAGCATCTCAGACCTGAGGTGAGAAAAAAATAGTTACACTCTTTTTGGGAGGGGGTGATAGATGAGAGCTGGGGAAGGTGTTCTTTGGGGATGGAGGGATGGATGGAAATAATATTCTTTCAGTGTTTCAGCTTCTCTGGAGAATTATTGGTTTACTGCTTACATTCGTCCCTCCCTCCCTCCCTTACTTTCTTTCCCTCCTCCCTGTATTTCTGCCATCACCATATTTCTCTCTCTCCTGTCAGTCTCCCTCCACACTGCCCCACCCATGTGTACTTTGACACCCAACCCCTGCTCGGCGAGGCAGAGGGCCGGCCCCAGCCTTCAGTGTCCTAGAACTCAGTCATGTGACGCTGACCTGCTATGTTTTACAAGGCTTCAGTGCAGCGAGGGGGCCTCTGAGGAAAAGGGCTGCGTTCACCAGCGGCAGGAAACAAAGCACAGCTTGGAGGGGAGTGGGGTGTGTGTGAGGGGAAATTGTGTGGGTGGGGGGGGGGGGGGGGGTTCAGGAAGCAGTATTTCAAGAGATGGAACTCAACTATAAAAAGTTTGACATGTAGAAGCACAGGGTTTTCATGCGAGGCCGCGTTCAGACGTGCTGTGTTGTTGTCTGCTTGACATGGAAAGGCTTTGATCAAAGCAAGTCCACCTGGCTGATGTTAGAATTGTTCGACTCTTATTGACATGCTTCGATGAGCTCTGGCCTTAATCTCTTCTCTCTCTCTTCATCTCCCTGTCCAGCATTAAATCTCCTGCATCTGAGCCTCATCTTCCTCTCTCTCCCCTCCTCTAAAACTCGGCTTTATTCCCAAATGAGTTGACCTTCGCTATCCCAAGCTCTGTCGCTATAGCTCTAAGGACATAATCTATGGCCGTAGAGTCAGAGGTATATATCCTGTTGCCCTCCCACACATGCACCAACACGCACACAAAAGAGACTTATACAGCAAAGAAAGTGCATGAAGGATGACCACATATACTTATAGGCAAGTGTAGACGCACACAAATCTAAATGCACTCGCTCCCACACACACATCTGAGTCATTCCTGGGAGATGTTAGCCCATTAAATGAGAGCAGCCCAGTCCAGTCTCTCAGATCGCTGCCGTTCCCCCCTCTTTGTTCCCCAAATCAGGAACAGCTGTGCTCCTCCACAGTTGTAAGTCACTCACTCAGTGGAAATTTAAAAGCCATTAACCGAGCCCCTAGCTACCCCACCCCTTTTGTGTGTAGGAGAGAATGTGTGTGTGTGTGTCTTGCTTATCTGTGTCTGCACACACAGAAACAGTATGCTCACTTGTGTGTACATGTTGAAAGCCAAAATACCCCCTCGGCCCTGCGCGGCACATTTGAGACGGCGTCTCTCAAAGCGGCCTCTTGTGTTGAATCACTGTTTTCAAGTCAAACATTTTGAGCAAAGCGCACACTCATCTGCGTTTGGTGCACTGCATGGCTCTGCCTCCCACACCTTGAAGACTTTGCTGTGTTCCAGCCGTGTGTAGCTGTGGAGGGGGGGTCACATGAGGTCATGTTGTCTTTGAGCGTGGAACAACAAAAACAAGGCCCCGCTGAAATAGCTCGCTGCTTGTCCACTTTCTTGGCTTAGCCAGCGAATTACTGTGCCAGGAAAAAACAACAAGCCCGGAGCCTTTCATAAGGCCAGTTCTTCAAGCTCACTATATAGTCGCAGACACAGCTGCATGCATGAACACACACAGCAAGCAGATGCTCACGGAGACGGAGACAGAAAGATGGATAGACAAGGAGAGGAGGTGATATAGGAAAAGGGAGCAGGACCATGACATGAAGAGTGGACACCGGGATGCCAAAAGTCAAATCTATGGTTATTTTCCGCTGTTATTCTTTTGTCTCCTCCTCCACCTTCCCTCCCTCCTCTATCTCCTGTGGAGATCTCTCATTTCCTGCAGGCCCAATGTTGATTTCATACTGGAGCTCAGGGCTTAGAGTGGGAGTCTGTGAGATGGGTAAGGGGGAACATGGGGAGGTGGAGTGTTGGGGTATTTGAGTTCGGGCCAAAAACAACTTTCACCTCCAGTTCTCTCAATTACTCTGTGCTGATTTTAAAAATGTGAGCATGCTAGTTGACGTGTTTTCTTTAGTCGTCCTACAATCACACACACCCCTCAACAGCTGGGAGAGGCCACAGTACAACTACAGTATTATATCAGTCCAAGACATGCTCCTTTATGGCAGCAAGTGTGGTATTTTGCTCAATAGCACCTCAACAATAGTTTAGAAGAGGTGAGCGCATGATTCACTCTGCCTGTGGAACATTTTCCAGAAGGGAGGCTTGTCCTCATGTCAAAAGTATATGATAATGTCTCAAATTAGCCTATTTACTTCTTCATTCATTGTGAAATCAAGGGAACAAGCGACTACACATATCAATTTAGCCTTTTCACGACTTGGCAAAAATAACAGCTTCTGCTCCATCATGGTCAATGGCAAACTGAAGAGTAAACTTAAGTCGAAGCTAGTAATACATGTAGAAGTGAAAGTTGGCCAACGATCCTTGAACATTAAGGAAAGAATACACAGTTTCTGGAGTATTTTGAGCTTCTTGCAGCTTTTTAAAAATGTGTTATATTTGCAGTGCTTTTAGTAAACACTGCCCATGTTTCGTCTAGTTGGTCAATATCTTCTACGGCCCGCCCACACAGCGGCGTTGGAAGCTTCTTCCAATTCACTTTGAATGGGGTGACGTCACTTTTCGCCGAACTGCATTGTGGGAAGCAGAGCGGAGCTTTCCTGACGTGTTTCAGGCTGCAAAAGTTGAGCAATGTTCAACTTTTGAAGCTTCTGAAGCTTTCGGTGGAAGCGTCAGCCAATCAAATCATATGCCAATACAAGCTCTAGCCAATCAAACCGCTGCTTGTGTGTCAGGGGCGGGAGATTCATGTGATTGGTTGTTGGTCGAGTTTCAGACAACGCACGCCGCTGTGTGGACGGGCCGTTACTGCTGGGCATGTTTTGTCAGGTTGGTGAAGAGGTTTCTTCTTTTGCATGTGTTTTGGCACATGTTGAACTGTATGTATGTTTTTAAACTTGCTTCATTTTTGAAAGTGCGTTTCTCCAAGGACCATTGTGACGCATTTCCACCTGTCTGCCACCATACAAAAATATTTGACAATAACTGAATACAAGAAAATTAATTCATTAAATTAGAATGAAATATGATTCCATTTTAATCATCAGTTTTCGAGTGCCAGTCAGTGTGACCTTGTAAAATCCAAGCAAAAATTGTGGGCACATATGACACATAGTCAAAAGAGGAAATAGTCTAGGTGAGGCTTCACAGTGCCAGTTTCGATATAATGTTACTTTGCCCTTTCCTGGTTGAGGCAGCACAATTAGTCAGCGTACAAAACTAGAATGAATCACCTCTGTTTTGAAAAGGTGAATATACTGAAACAGGTTCCTGTGTTTAAATGTGTTTATTGTGTTTATCTCACCAGCGGTAACCAAGGAAGAGGGAAAGGGCTGAAAAACGGAAGTTGGGGCTGTTTTGTCTTACTGGCACAGACAACAATAATACGCACAGTTGGACTCACATGCATGGCAGATTGTTACACTCAGATAACTGCGGCACAGGGCCAATTTTTACTCTTCACTTCCTTTCTCTTATTGTTAGCACAGATGAGGCCTTCTAGACATGGACAGCTGCAGCCCTCAGCTTTCACTTCCCCTTCTATGAAACCACACATGTATCTGTTACCACAACAAGTTCCCCAAATGTGGCCTCTGATGCCCCCTGTACCTCCCCCATGCCAGCACATGAGCACATGTGCCTTCAGGCATGCTAGCTCACGTATATATAGAAACCTGCTGCCAACAGGCTTTGTGTGAGGCAGTGCAGCCGGCTAGTTTGTAGCAAGGTCGTCCATTGTTGCAAACGGATGATATTCACAGACAAGCAACGGTTACTTTTTGGAAAGCAGTTTTTTTCAGGCAGCAGATTTGTTTTTGAACATGGTAGGGCGGTGTCAGGAACTATGACTTCCTGTGTGCAATGTCAGATTTGTCACTTTTTGTAGGCTCACTAGCTAACCTCAACACACATACATCATTTGGCATATTACTGGTGCCACCAACTCACAGAGCAGCATTGCGTGACTGGGACTTCACACCTCTCTTTCTCTCTTTCACTCAACGAAAGCATGAAAAAATCCCTCACCCACAGTAATGTGAGAGATGTGTGTGCATGGATGTGTCCATGTGGGGCACATACTGACTATGCCCTTTTTTGGCCTCTGTCTCACTACATGGATCCACACAGACTAACCCTCCCACACACTGGCTCCAGGTTTCTTAGCATATATTTTAATCAAACTAAGATCAACACCTCACATGTTCATGATGTTTCTTTGTCTGCGACTTCCCAGCTCTGTATACATGCAGTCTAGATCCGCTCCCACATAATGGTGTTGCATTCACAAATCGCTCCAAGCGAGGTTATTTTTCAGTTGTTTGTTTGTCAGAAGGATTATACAATAACTTGTTGCCCAGTTTTCAAGAAACTTGGTGGAAGAAGGAAGTGGGGACACGAAATAACCCATTTATTCTGTATTGGATCTGAATCAGAAAGCGGATACACACATTTCTTTCCACTTTGCTATCATTGTGAGAAGGGTTTTGCCTTGGTTGAGGACTCCAAAGCCTTCCTAGTTTTCTCTCGGGATTTAATGCCAAGGTGGTCGCTGCTGGTGGTTAAAAGCTCTTGGATGATCCCATTACCTCCACCAGCACTCCTCTCATAGAGACAGTGTATGCATGATTAGGGAAATAACAACACTATCCATTGCAAAGGAAGCTCTTCTTAAGCCTCAGTCTTGTGATGGGGAGGCAGCGGCCAGGTGGCTAATTGAGCTGTTTCCAGGGCAGCCTGTGTCAGCGTGCCACCATGTGCCAAGGTGTTGGGGTTTCCCAGGGCTCAGTAATAGATGATTTTAATCGCCGTTAAGTGTGTCCAATTGCCTTGCCCCGCTGGCACAGAGTGGGCTCACAGTACAGGAGGGCAGACCGGTCACATTTATCCCATGTGGATCCCAATGTACATCCAAACTTCTTTGGAAACCGTGTTTGGGTGAATATATCAAGATAGAGAAAAATGCATGTTTTCCTGACTAGTTAGTCTTAGCAGTTTAAGTCAGAATATTTCACTCTGATCATGAAAATGAAGAAAACATGTTTGTTTTAGCGATACTGCGCTCCAATTTCACCCGTTCTCAATCAGTTCTACACAAAACCATTGTTTGTGCTTACTGTAGGGCAAGTATAGCTATGTCCTGTTTCGTGGTTTGTATAAAGCTTGCTTGCATAGATTTGGGCTATAATAAATATTGATTTGATTTGATAAAAGAGATGAAGGTCTGCTGCACCTCCTACGGCGGAAAGGCGGAAGTTTCTGGCGTAATGTAAATGTACAGAGCAACACAAGCTTTGTCTTGAGTTTGTGAATATTCACATACAGTACAAAAAACATTAAGAATTTTTTTTTCGTTGTCAAACTGGTTTTCTAACTGCTGTAAGGCAATGTTCACAATGATTTAGCCAAGTTTGAAATGCCACTTACATGTCAAACAGGGTTAGTCAACTATCAGAGGTAAACGATTGTTTTCCCAAGGTTTTCTGTCTACACTGAAACAAAAGAAAATTATAATAGAAACTCTTCCCCCTTTGGTGCATTGTTGCCACTGTTTAAAAGGAGTCTGGTTGGATATATGATAACAATGGCTGTCAATCCACCACTTTGGGTCGGACTGAATTATTTCAACAACTCTTGGATAGATTGCCATGATATGAGAATGACTCCTTAAGACTTTAGTAATCCTGTGACTTATCTTCTAGCGCCCCCCCATTTGGTTGCAATGTATGGTTTTGATTGAGATATTTCAACAACTTTTGGATGGTTGCCAACTTTGGGGGTCGTCTACGGCCAAAATTGTAAAAATTGTGACCATATGTAGTACCTTAGCCAAAGCTAATAGTGTTTTGGGGTACCTTCATTTAGAACCCTAATCAAAAAGCAATTCTATACTTATTATTATCTGGAAACATGCATATAAAAACATGGGTTGTTTGATGAACACATGAGTTATTCAAGAGAAAGTAGAAGGTGACGGAAAGTTAGAAATACTTCACCATGGCTTTAAGGGATGGTCATCTTGCGTCAGTATTTTCAAAAACAATTTGTCTCTTTGAATTGTTCCCTTTGTGGTGGTGGAGGATGCCCAGTTGTTGTTGAGGGAAGCCTCGAGCCGAGAGAAAGAGAAGATGCCTTTTGATTTATTCTCATGGATTTGTGGAGACATAGTCTTAATGTCTCGTGCTTTCCCTGAATTCTTGCAGCATTTCATTATAAAATGAAACCAACTCCAGTCAATCTCTGGAAGCAGCATCATAAATAATGAGAGTACAAATATTTACATTGTCATTTCCTGGATAGTGTGTACTTTTTAGCTTTTGGTTAATAGACATTTTTTACTTTTAGGGAGTAATGGTGTAGGGGCTGGAAGGGGGATCCGCCGGCTGTGAGGGATCAGTTTCACAACTGTAAACATGGCAGGGACGCCCCCCCCCCCCCCCCCCCTCCACTCCCCAACTGAAAAGTTGCCTCTTTTGAAATGGTTGAGCTTATGGGTGTGTGCCCCCCACCAACATCTCACCCCCCTTTTCCTCTTTGTGTTTCCTGTTGAGCTGGCTAGACTCCTTTGACAGATTTACAACTCCGGGGTCAAAGTTTTCCTACGGCAGCAGATAAATCTTACACCGCCCCCCCCCCCCCCCCCCCCTGCTTCTCCTTCACCTGATAAAAAGACACACTCTCTGAACAGCCGCGCTGCAATGCCCCCACATCCTTTCATGTGTAATGTGCCCCCTTTTTTTTTTCTTCTCAGAAAGTCATTCCGTGCACCTTTGTGTGTGAACATGTGTACGAGACTGCCTGCTTGTGTGTGTGTGTGTGTGTGTGTGTGTGTGTGTGTGTGTGTGTGTGCGCGTGTGTGTGCGCAGAAGGGCAAGTGCAGTTTTGCAGTTCACAAAAAGAATGCAGAACATTGTTCTTAAACCTTAAAGGCTGGCTCTTCATGTTCCAGTCTTTTCTTGCAGAAGAGGGGGGGGGGGTCTGGTGATTCCTTTTTTTTTGTTTTGGTGCCCCCGGCTCCTTCTTCTATTCCCTCCATCTGATTTTTATGTTTTGGTCGCAGTGTGATACTCACTCTGCTTTCGTCTCCTCCCCTTCACCGAGATGGATAAGAGAAGCAGGAGCATGCTTCATTCCACCAGCATGCCATCATTTGTACCCCCCCCACCTCCCTTCTCTTTCTCTCATCCCACCCGCTGGAACCGTCATTTCTCTTTATTCACCCGTCTTTTATCGCCATGTCTGTGACAAACATCTTCAGCTCTACCTGGGCAGACTGTGGAGAAGCTGTGGAGAGGAGTATTGAAAGAGATTCTTAAAACACACACACACACAGTTCTGCGGGCCATGTTCCTCCCCGCTGCTCTCTCTTTCTCCCACTCGTTTATTGCTCTATTTATCTGCTCTGATCTCTGCTCCTGGGGTGGGAGGCAAGATCATCAGTATTCACAAGCTCCAGCCAAAGCACATCAAACTAGTTTTTTTGCAGTTATTCTAATAAAATCTTCAAGTTACTGCTGTTTGTCATAAGGCATGTTGGGGACGTCTAACCGCTTTCTTTCTTCCCCTCTGAGCAGATGTCAAAATAAATATTTGGATGACAGAGCCATTGCTTTGGGCTGAAAGAGGGCAAGTGACGGATGGGAATGTAATTGAAGGACTTTTTTATTATAAAACATGTAAACAGCACTGCACATAGCTAGCTTTGGTCTGCAATTGTGGATGAAACTAATCTTTTACCGCCTTGGCTGCTCAACCTTGTAAATCATCATTAATGTCCCTCTGATTTTAACGTTACAGTAATTTCATATTTGTTAGAGTTGGCAAATACTTCCCAATTCACACACACATTCTTCCCATGGAGATTTGATCAATGGCCGTGATTGATCTGAAGGCGCGCTGGCAGCCTCAGAGCTGATCAATGTTAGCTCGGCTGATGGCCGCAGATCGTAAATCACTGTCTTTCTAAATGTGTGTCGAAATAAGTGTAACTGAGCCCTCTATCACTTTTTATCACGTTTTGATGGATAGTAGTTTGTTTCTTATTGCATCACATTATATCTGGCTGTCAGGATGCACGTTGAGCCAGAAGTAGAGGAGATTTAAATTCATATTGTTGCAAGAAGTACTCAGAACCTGGACTTGAGTAAAAGTGAAAATACTGCAGCCTTAAAATACTCCATTACAAGTAAAAGTCCTGATTTCAAGAAGTATCAGCTTCAAGCATGAAGAGAGAAAATGCTGGTCATGCAAAATGGATATTATTACAGTAATATATTATGTATTTTATTCTATTATCCTGTTGTTATCACTCAAATGTAAGATAATTTTAACAATAATGCTTGAAATACTGTGTATATTAACAGTACAGTACTACATATTACCATATCAGCATGTGTTGTTACTTTCACAGTAACTGTGAGTGTTATACTAAAAGTAAAAGTAAAATATTTGCCTCTGAAATTTAGTAGCAATAAATGGAAATACTCAAGTACACATGTCCAAAAAGTACAGTACTTAAGTAAATGCACTTGGTAACTTTCCACCACTGGTTGCAGTCACGTCAAAACTGATTTCACAGTAAAGGTTATTAGCGGACACCAGTGGTGTATCAAGGCTGTCTAAAGGTCGAGGGTGCCACCAGCTGCATGTGGTGTCACACAAGTTAGTTTTCTAGCACGTATAGGGCGACTATTCTGCACTGCATCATGTTTTCTACAGTAGAAGGGCACTCAGGATGGCACTTTATCACTTTCCCCCGCCTGGAAGGGCATCCTAGAGGGCACTTTATCATGTTTTATCTACTACAGGGGAACCCAAGAGGGCACTTTTTCTGTGTTCTTTTGCGAAAAAGGGAAGAAGGGGAAAACATCGCAGCTATCACAACTCCCCATGTTCTCACCCCTGTTTTGAGATCACTATCTTGTCTATGGTTGAGAAATATCCTCTAATCATTTGGGTTTATGTAGACTCAGAATTATGTCGTTATCAAGCTGACAGCTTCCTTTCTGAGAGGTCCTCACTCTGGAGATACAAAGATTTCTTAATTGATTTGAACAAATGAGAAATAAGCCCATATGAATCAACCATGGAATCAACACGGCTCTTGAGAAAGACTGTTGACGTTGGAACGGATCATCTTGAAGAGTGAAAACACTTTCATTGCTGTAGGGCACACCCTGTTCACAGGTCATCCTGTTTCGCAAACGGCACACACTTACAAGAACACACACACACACACACACACACACACACACACACAC
>CALSBZ010015237.1:204765-221481 GCA_943591055.1 Gobionotothen gibberifrons
TGTGTGTGACGTCTATGCTTCCCAGCTTTAAAGTGAATAACTCCCTGTCTCCATGTGTGTGGTACAAGCATGGAAAAAGTAAAAGCATGGTATGTTTTGCATTAATGCGTGGGATGAAAAAAGAAAAAGAAAAAAACACCTCTGTTGAAGTGCAATAACTTCTCCCCTTCTCATCCTCCTCTCCTCCTTTCTCTTAACACTCTCCGCTTTTTACAGGCTGCCATTTCCACTAAATTAGTGCCCAGGGTTTTAATTGCAGTTTATGAAGTTCATTTATTGGCGCGGGAGTGTGTGTTTGTGTGATCTGGCATCCAGCGAGGCAGGCCAGTCCTCTCCAAGCCTCCCTGCGGTTTATGCATTTCTTTTTTTCCCCCCTCTGTTGTTTTTTTTCTCTTCCCCTCCTTCTTTTCTTTAACACCAAAATGTTGCTGGGCTTAACCGTACATGCTGCTGTTTTTATAGAGAATTAGCACTTCTCTACCCAGCGCTGGCTGTGTGGCTCCACACTGGAAGTGTTGCCTTTTAAATCAGCCCTCCCCTTTAAAACCGCCCGGCACGTGCCAAGAGCCACACATTTAGCATACAGAAGCTAACATTTCTTACGACTTTAATCAAAGCCTCGAGAGCATTCAATAACTTAATTTTATGAAAGCATGACAAACAATAAATGGAGTTGGTCTTTTATGATTGTTATACATGCCGCCGGTGAAAGAGCGGACATTGTTTTCATGACCCATGAAGATCTCACTTTCTCTGAATTTCTCTTTCACTTCCCCTCTCTTCCTCTGTTCCTTCACATCATCCCCTCTGTGGCGTTCCAGTGACACCCTGGAGGCTAATTAAGCCTTAATTACATTTCTTGGAATTGATTTGTGATTTAGTCTTTCCTCTGTTGTTCCAGCTCATTGGCCCCCATAGAAATGTCATTAATGCGCCATTATTTTCACGGGCGGTCTAATTAAAGGGACATACTCTCTGGGTTGCCCCTGATGAGATGCTGGGAAGGGGAACATGTTGGCGATTGGCACCCCAATGATCCAAAATGGAAGACACAGTGGGAGTGAGGGGGGGGTGTGACATAACATAACATTATGTGTGGGTAAAGCACTGTGCAGGACAGGGGCTGCCAGGTAGGCGAGATCGTTTGGGAAGTGTTCATGTTGCGTGACATGACAGCAGCACAAGACATGTTTGTTCAGCTTACAAGGTGGGAGATGTAATTGCTCTACCAGCTTAAAAATGTGTTTTTGTTCAGGAGAGTTAGTTGCGAAGATCAATACCTATCTCATGCCTGTACAGTAAAAGCAAGTGACTGTTAGCTTAGCTTAGCATAGAGACTCAAAGAAGAGCTAGCCTAGCTTTATCTCTTAAAGTTCAAAAATCGGCCTACTGGCACTTTTAAAGCACTTAAACTTCGCTAAAACTATTTCTTAGCAACCAACCGCTCGCTTGGCAATGACTGTCTTCTGTGCCTTGTAATATCACAGTGACGATGGGAGTCTGAATTGGTTAATACGTTAAATATACTGATGCAAATATGTATATTTTCACACTTAATAGCACTTATTAGCCACTTGTTAGCAACTCTGAGCAACCAGTTGTTATGCTAAGTTAAGTTAACCAACTACCAGCTTTGGTGCATACTCAATGCGCAATTGCTATAGACATTCAAATCTGACTTTCTGAAAGACGTTGAGCGTATTTTCCAAAATGTTAAACTATTTCCTGAAATGAACTCCTGACCCTAAAATCACTTCGTTTTTCGTGTATTTTTTGATATCCAGCACATGGTGTTGAATTCTTTCTCGTGCATATTTCCCCTTATCTATGTGATAATAATAACAGCGGATATTTGATGGGAAGAAGTGGAAATGAAAAGCACACAAATGTGACTCTATCGCACATTTTAGCCAAATCCCCTCTGGATGTGACCCCAGGCCTAAAAACGTGTTCTGTCGTAATGGGTGACCTGAGCTTCAGGCTGCTTGCAACACAGCATCGCCAAGGAAGCAAAGGCACGCTTGATTCCGCTTCAGAAATAAAGAGCAGAATTTAGAGTTGGCAGTTGTTTGTGCTTCTTTTAAAATGCTGGTCTTTCCTTAGGGAGGCTTGTGGGAGGGAGGCAAAAAAGGGAGAGGGGGTTTTGCGGTGCATTCACATGTGGAAGCTCAAAGCAGTAACAATCTTTCCCAGCCTGCTCTGGCCTCATATGGCCTATGGTGTCCTGCTAAGTGCCTGGTAGCACAAGACTTTTCCCCCGTCTCTCTCTTTCGCTGACTGCTCCTCTACCTTTTTATTTGCTTACTCACCAAGTCGCTGCCAGAGTGACTGCCTGCCACTCTCCTCTGCCCTCAATTTTAGTGCAATTCTATCAGTTGTCTGCTTTCTGTCTGTTGTGATTGTGCATAATGGGACTCAGTCCAACGAGCTGGCTGGAAGGCTGACGGGCGTGTTGGACAACTGCTTCACAGTTGGCTAGGCTGGTGAGAGAGGGGGAAGAATGGAGGGAGAGAGAGAAACAGGCGGAGGCTGGGACAGAGCTGAAGATATGGAGAGAGGGAGAACAGGGAACGGGGTCACTTGAGTTTGTTGCTCATAGGATATCAAGCGGCTCACTCTCTCCACCCTGTTTGGCTCTTCTATTACCTCCCTCCCTATCTCATCAAAACCGCCATCTTTGGGAGTGTTACAACAACAATGTCCTTCATAAAACGATCCAGCTTCCCCGTTTTTTTTAGTCTGGGCTTAATCGTAACTTGTAAACAATGATGATGAAGTTCAAGTGAAGCATTAAGTAAGCTTAAATCTTGTTTTTCTTTTATATGGCATTGGCAAAGCTCAAGAGACTTTATTAAATGCCTTGGGAGACGGAAAAGAAAAAGTCGGGGGAAACAGTCGGTTGAAAAATGCAGAGAGAAGTTATTCATGCCGTGAGTTTGAATTGTCCCCAAAGGTGTTTTTCTTAACTTTGTCAGGTCCCTGCGATTGCTGAGTCATCTGGAAATAGCAGCCCTCACCGCATTCTTTATTCTTGGGTAATGCGGCATACAAGGACTTCCATTTTTAGCTTTACGGCAAATTACATTAAGCCACAGTTCAGTGAGCCCTAATGCTTTGAAAGTAACAAAAATCGACAGAGAGGGATAAAAGTTTTTTGATATTGCTCAGACTTTCTCCCGGCGAGGCCTCCTTTATACCTCCTCCCTGCCGCTGAGTGGGAAGAGAATGGGTTAAACCTGTCTGCGGCCCACATCTGGGAGTCATTTGAAACATTCCACTAGGCTTACCACATGTTTTCAGATGGACTAAATCCTGCGAAAGGCTCGGCTGTCAGAGGTTTGAAAAATCATCTTTTTTTTTTTGCCAGAAGGGGAAAAAAGGAGAAAGAGAAAATTAAATTGTATAATGAGTTTTCTGTCTTGCAGGTGAGATTAGGCATATGGGACGCGGGTGGCTCTCCCTGTGTGTGGCGGCGCAGGTGGTGGTTGTGAGGAAATGACTGTGTCCTCTTGCATGTTGGTGGCATGTTATCTGAATGTGAGTGAAGCTGTTTCTTAACAGCCGTTCGCAGTTCAAAGGAAGCTTTGGTGCTTGGCTAACTGTTTCCATGCGGCTGACACAATCTCATCTGCACCTCACGCTCATTTCTTCTTTATTCTTCACAACCTAGCGCCATGAAGTGAACCAATGGGGAAGCTATGTGGCTTTGCAGCACGCCTGCCCAGACAAACTTACAGACACGGGTGGCACATTTTGCTACTGGCAAGGAAGCTTTCTTTAAGCATCCAAGTGGTGTGATCTTCATTATATGTTGATATGCTAAAAAAGACTCTTATTTAGCCCAAGCGTCTAACCTTCATCCTTGCCTTGAAGTGCTTTCTATGCTGGCTGCTTTGTGGTTTCAACATTACCCTGCACTGTGGATGACAAGCTAATAAAGGGGAGTAGCAGAGTGATGAATGGTTGGCTGCTGGGAAATCCAAATAAATATGTGTTCTCAAGAAGGCAACAGCAGGCTGGACAAATTAAAAGCCAAAGGACTGTGGATGGTGATTGACCAACAAGGCTTGGCACCTTCATGGTTTCTCAGATCCGAATGTATATACCAAGAAAGGCTACCAGCCCTTCTGACGTCAGACCCTGCAGCTCTCATGTTGCCTCAATGCCTAAGACGCCTCACTGTAATTGTCCAATGACATTTTGGGTGCTGGAAATGTTTCTGTTGGGTGTGGGCGACACGTGGAGCCACCCTCTCTTTTTCTCTGAGAACCAGGCCATGATATGTGGTATGTGGCCCCACGCTCGAGGTGAAGGCATCGATCAGGCTGGCTAATGTTACCACCACTTTGGAAATAGCACTGGATTTTCAAGGGACAGTAAATAAGCACACGGCGTTTCGAGGCGGAAACATAGCACCTTCTAAGGGGCTCACCAGGTGCCTTGTAAAATAAAAACATGAGAGAAAGGTTAAACTACAGTCCTGTAACAATGACCTTCTGCAGGGAATATGTCAGGTTTTCATAGGAGGGAATCGCAGCGTTAAGGCAGTATTAAGCATGGAGGACTTTGTCCATGTTAGGTAGTTGCAGTTTTGTTTTGATGATTTATTAAAGGAATAAAAACAATTTTTTTTTAAATGGGCTTATTTGCTGCCTTGCTGAAAGTAAGGGTTAGCCTAGCAATAATTCAGGGAAGGGGGATAAACAGTTAGTCTGACCGCTTACAAGCTCCAGTGGAAAATACATTCAAAATTCTCTAGGCTTTAAGACATAGTCCTGCAATAAATTAGCTTTAGAGGTACTAATAGTTGGATTATGTCACAGCCAAACTACCTATGCTTCCAAACTTTAAGCTATGCTAATCGGCTGTTAGCAATGGTTTAATATTTAAGCCTAACGTACAGAAATAAGAGTGATTTCAATTTTTTTCATCCAACGATTCCTTTAAAACCAAGCAGATGTACCAGTGACCCATCACCCTTTTATTTTCCTTACTTTATTTGGAGGACTAAATGGTAAAAGGTCAAATTATCTTACTATCCATGACCATAAAAAAGCTAACATTAAAGGATAGTCTGGAAAATAAGCAGGATTTTAGTTTTGTTTGTTTTCCTATCCTCTGTTAATCAACTTGGGATTGTCTGGCCCCTTGAGGGATTCTGGCCCTCAGCTTGGGAACTACTGAAGTAATGAATGTAGCTATCTCAAATTGAAAAGAAAGATTACCAACCAGTAAGTGTTCCACTAACCTAAATCAGAGGCCTACATTATGTATGCATACTGTACGTAATCATTCATGTCAATGTCTGTCTAGTCTACATAGTTTAAGGGCAGCATTAGCAATCTTGGATCTTCGAAGCATGCCCAAATTCAGATTGTCTGTCTCCGTACAGCCAGACACAAAACGAATGCATTGAGCCTGGCATTCTGGAGGTTTGCTTGCATGCAGTTAGGTTATGTAAAGCATGAAATGAAACATGCATCACACGGCTTTTAACTATGCTTGACATGTCTTCATGGCTGTACAGTACATGTTGAAATACAGTCTATATCTCAAAGTAGCGGGGAGCTTCACAAGGCCGGTAAGCCATTAAGATTAAACTCCAGTTACTTCCAGTGTGCTACAAGTGGAGGATGCAGCTGGGCGGAGGAGACCCCCAAGGCCCTACTATTCAACCTAAAGATATGTAGAGGAAACAAAAACGCTACAAATACAAATCCCCATGCTGCAGTTTAGTAAAAGCGGGCGAGCCCATCTGAACACACGCTACTCACGCATGCTGGGCCCCAGGTCCACCTGTCAGAATGCAGTGAAATAAGACAGTTCCTCCTCTGCAACTACACTGTTATGACAGCAGCTACTTCCACCACTACATACTTTTAGCATTTGACAACTCCCTCAGTCCATGGTTACTTGCATGCCTGTGTGTCCCATGTCACAACCAACCACCCCCAGCACTGCATTCCTCACTTGTGTGGTGATGTGTGACAACTGACACAGCTTAGTGCCACTCACAGCTTTTGTGTAAGAGGGCCTTAAAGGCAACAGGGGAAACAAGGAGGATACTGTCGCCCGCACTCCCTCTGTAGCGGTGTCAGCGCTCCCAGGGAAAGATGAAAAGCAACTGAGAAGGTAAACGACGAAGCAAAGTATGTCACAAGCTATCTGGTGGCGTTTTGTCCGATCGTATGGGACAATGGGTGTCACATTTTAACACCTGCCGCAAAACTTTGTTTTCTGGGGCGGAAAGCTAGTGTTGCGGTCATATCTGAGAGACGGGAGAGAACCTGAGCTCTACCTTTACTCAACTCCTTCGCACGCAAGCACAGATGCACAGATGCACACACAGTAGGTCTAAAAACTGTTATATAGTATTATCAAACTATTGTTGACATTTTTGATTAACCAATTATTCTTATAGACAATACACTGGGAAAAAAAGGACAACATACACATTACCACAACTTTAGCTGACTGGAATTGACCATTTGTCTCATCAGTGCTGTAAATATAAAAAGGGGGTTTAATGTACAATATAAATAAAGACGAGAATTATTAATCTTTTTTAAGCTGCTAGTGAGTAATTGGCAAAAACACAACCAATTTATAATTGATTGAGAAGAAAATATATAGCTCGATGGGTATGATTGTGCACACAAAACATGTGACTTGTTTTGTCTTAAGTAACTGATTACATATTACAGAAACTATTTTCTGTGAGCTCTCTTCCTTTTTCACATGCATTTGTTTCTCATTCGCAATTAATAAACCTCTTAAGCCCCACGGACCCGAAATCACGTCATTTGCAGGAAACAACGTCTAAGGAACCTTAATATTTAATAAACTATGAATATTTTATATCCATATAACGGGGAAAAACTAATTTAACTGATCTTTTTCATTTTTTTTTTTCAAGAAAACACACAATGCTAACACTGACCCTCTGAATTAGCCCAGAGCGAAAAATGCTAACCTATTACTGCACCGAAAATCACTCCTAGCTCCCTTATTACTTATCCTAGCTGCACATCCAACACATCGTTTATGATCGTAAAGACACAGAATCTAACGGTGCCCACCTCAACACTGAAAGATACAAACTCGCAACGTTATCAACAAAAACGTACATCAAAACATGTGGCGCTAGGTAGCCAAAAACACTAACATGGCTTTGTCTGGTCAAAACTGACCTGAAAAACAGGCTTGGGGCTTAACAGGTTAAAAACATCCACAGTTAAGACATTTCTCACAAAACGAGAAATGCACAATAGTAAATCTCATTGAACATATTGCACATGAATAAAATGTAAATTATAGAAGCATTTCAACTATCACAATCAAAAAGGGTTCAGTATAAATGCAGAGTATAAATGCAGCACATTGTTGGGTTGCTGCAAGACAAATGTATAATTTGTTTTTGAATATAAAAAGAGTTGCAGCTCTTGATGTGAACTGGCAGCTTCCTCTGAGTGCAGGGTTTAACAGAAGGAGCTGCCTGCCCCAAATGCACTGTGACAAAGGGTACAGCACAATCTGTGATGGAAGATATTTTAGAGCCTTTAATGGTGTTCTCAGCAGGGCAGCAGCCTAGTCACGCAATGCAGGGAAAGCCAGATTGTTTAAAATGTTATACAAATGATACATAATGAAATCTGAAAAATGCTCCAGTTTTCTGGTGTCTCACAGCGATGATAAAGAGTTGACATTTTATAAGTTGATATAAGCTTTTAAGGAATGACAAAATAGAAAAAGGTAGATAAAGGAAATATCATGATTTATGTAAGATGTCGAGGCATTTAAGTTTGTATATGTAGATGTTACTCACCGTGGTTATATAATGAATGCATTGTTATTTTATTATATTCTCTGCAAAAGTAAAGTCATTTTTTATCTATGTCATGCCAAAAATGGGGCGAAGCCTGCGAGCTAGTTCAGGCAGTCAACTCGAGCACCAATGATACATTAACACGTGCCACACCTCGTCCCTCTTACAACCAATCAAACACATTCTCCTAAACATGCCGCTCTATTTAAGCTGCCAGGTCTTCCTGCCTCTGTCTGTCTCGCTATGCTGCTGCTGCTGCGTTCATGTTCCTGCTGTGTTTCATGTTGCTGCTACTTGCCTACCCCCCCACCACCCCAGCTTCCACCTGTAGGCTCGGGGGATAGTTATCTAATCATCACTCAATGTTCTTTGTAAATCTGTGGAGTGATGAGGCCCGAGCCTAGATGCCAAACTAAAACTATATGCTGCTATAATAAACATATTAATGAATGATCTTGAGGCTTTAAAATGATTATTTTAATATCTTTGGCTTTGTTACACTCTCTGCCTGAGTGTGGATGCATAGCTTTAAAAAAAAAAAATATCAAAAGTTACATAATCACACATTCACTGGGGAGCCCATTGACTTTGACCTTACATTAGAGGTTAAGTATAGTTATTTTACAACTCAATAAACTCTCTTTAGTCTTGGCCAGAGGTGGAAGAAGTACTCAGACATTTTAAACGTACGTTGTTATAGGTAGAAGTCCTGCATTAAAAATCTTACTTAAGTGAAAGTATAAAAGTATTGCCATCAAAAATATACTTAAAGAACCAAAAGTAAAAGTACTCCTTATGCGTAATGGCCTTTTTCAGAATCTTATATTGAGTTTCTGGGTAACAATTATGATTATTCATGTGTTTTTATCACAACTGGTAAATGTACAGCTAATTGGAATAACTGTATATACTGCTGCTGGATATCTTAACCTATAAATATATGTCAAAGTGTATTTAATCATTGATTTAGATTTTGTATAAGCTAATAGTCTAAACCTAAAAATAAACTAGCAACAAAAGCAGTCAATAAAAGTACAGTATTTGAGTAAATGTAGCTACTTTGTAACTATCCATCACTGGTCTCTCGGCTGCTGGATTGAGAATAGAAAAGAGAGTTTTTGCATTTTGGTGAAGCATAAATAATCTATATTTGGTATAGTACTAGTAACAAAGGCTGTCAAATAAATGTAGAGCAGTACAAAGTACAATATTGGCTTTGGAAATGTAGTGGAGTGCCTCAAAATTGTACAGTGCTTGAGTAAATGTTCTTTTATACTATCCATCACTGGTCTCGGCTGCTGGATTGAAAATAGAAAAGAGAGTTTGTGCAGTTTGGCGAAGCATAAAGAAGCTATGAGCAAAAAAAGAAAGAAAGGATGAAAAAAATGCAACTAAAAGAATACTGTACTTTTCTTGTTGCCTCACATAGTTTCAGCACATCTGGAGGGAGCACTTTTTGAGGACTGGCCCAGTGAAAAGCAAAGGGGCGGGGTCAGAGTCAGTGTTGGATTTCACAGCCGGAGAACGTGACTGCAATGGTTGCCTCCGCGCGAGCCGTGCCAAACTTGTCCTCTCTCTGAAAAGCGTCTCTCTGTCTCTTTCCGCACCGCGCGGTTTTTGCCCATTTCGGGGGTTTATGACACCCGGGGACCCGTGAGAGCCACTGTTTTGCAGATTTTGAGAGCCGGAAGAAAACTTTATAGAGTACCACCGCGGAGGAACACGGGTGAACTTCCAGCAGCAGCAGCAGCAGCAGCCCGAGGGGACCGGGAGGAGGAGTCAACAGGTCCCAGGTATTACCATCCATTGACAGCTTGTCAACATCTGACAGCATGCGGTGTCAGCCTCTATAGTGAGGGAGCCGAGTTTCACCTGGGGGGCTTTGAATGCGCCATGCATGGACACAGTGATATTGTGCACCAGGGTATTTTTCTTTTAACGCTGTTCATTGTCAGAAAACGGACTGCATAACTCCTGTCAAGTTGCTAATGTTTGGCCAACACAACAAAAGAAAGCTAATTGTGTTTAAAAGAGTATATTCAGCTGATACGACTGGGCGGCTAGCATGCACAGCTAACGCTCCTCAATAGCTTGTAAATGCAGGGTCGTTTTTACCGCTGACAGTTTCCTCTTGTCAATTAAAAGAGCCAACGTGACGACTGTGTTTAAGTGTTTAAAAATAGTTAAAAACATGCAGTGCTGAGCGTCTGCACCCACTTGTTTGTTTTTGCACCGTCAGGACAGCGGAATGTGGAGAAAAATGTATTTTTGGCGTCGTGTTTGTGCACATTTGCATCTATTTTGCTTCTTTATGGTGTACTTTATGCTGTAGGTGAACTTTGTATATAGTATACTCTGCCGTTGATAAGGATCATATCAGGAGCTTCCTCTCCTCTGTATGGATGCACAGCGCACAGCCTGCATTCTTCTGCTGTGCTCTAATACTGAGCTGCAAACTTGATGACCCAAAATACACATGCATTCTTCTGAAAATAGAGCCTTAAAGCAACACTGGAAACTGACGGATATGTGGCACCAATTTGTTCACACCCCTGATTAACACCTGTCAAGATAATGTGTTCATTTGACATGTCTGGATCTTGGCAAATTGAATGTCAGGACTCTTGTTGTAATATGCGAGTTACATACCCTGTCTGCAGCATCAGAAAATCATCAGTGTTATCTAGTAAAATGTTGTGTAACCACAGATTACAGTGTGCATTACCCCTCATTTACAGCTGTAATGAGCACCTTCTAGATCTTTCCCTTTTATTTAAGTAATCTTATAAGTCTGTGCACTTTATGCATTTGGCACAGCGTGATTTGTTGAATGATATTTTATGACACTACTACTGATTTATAATGGCTCACACTCAACTTATATAGTACTGGCTGCAGACATGGCAGTGTTTACCGACTTTTTTGTTGTTGTGGGGTGAGGCTTGAAGAACAAATTGCACTTTCCTGGGACAACCTGTGACATTTTAGAGCAAGATGCATTAGAGGACCAGTCACTCAGCGGGAAATGTGGTGTGTCTGTGGGTTTCCCCACCCTGTCACCTCCTCTTGGTGTGATTCACAGTTAAATGTTGTGCCACCGCCGTTGGCAAATTGGTGAATCTTAAACTCAAGGAAAGATTGTTACCCTGCCCTCTGAACTGTCACATAGGATTATTATTTAGGTTTAGAGATTTGTTATAACGTAAATCACATAAGTCACATGTTTTTTTATCATGCTGCTCCTACTAAAACAGAAATGATTTGGCATCCTTTCCTGCAACCAAACAGAATAACCAAGCAATTAAATGTCTTTTTAAATGTCTTTTTCAAAATGCAGCAGTGTTCTTTCACGCACAGTTTCTTTGTGATACTGTCAACCCTCTCCGACAGTCGTCAACGGGAAGTAGGTATTCTCCTTGTGTGTGAGCTGTGCCAGTTTAAGGCCTCGCACGCCTCAGCCTCGAATGGCACTAAATGTGTCATCGTCATCATCGTGGTGGTGGCAGTGGCACATTTGCTTTGCCCTCTCACATCCCCCACTCCCTCCCAACGTCCTTTCCTTCCTCTGCAGATTGTAGAGTCAAGTGTGAATGACACTGGAAAGGACTTTTTTCTCCCTCTTTGTTCTTCTTCAAAAAACACAGTAGTGGTGAGTCAGTGGCTCCTAGCTCTGTCACATTTATTCATGTTGTTTTTCTCATCACATGTGGAAGAAATGACTTGGTTAGATAAAAGGTGATGAGGAATTTGTTCACAAAGATACATTTGTGTGGAGAATACTTGGCACTGGCAGGTCAATCTGCCGGCTGGTTCCGCTCTGGGTGGTTTTCATAAAATCTAAATATTTCAAATATGGAAATTTTGAAAAGTAAAAAACAAGGTCTTAGTTAATTGGGTCTATTAAACTGAAACATAGCACCCATTCAGGCAGAGCTGGGCATGTTGTGGTAGTAAGTATTTCCTTAGAAAATGCTTAGAAATTCAAAAATAATAAATTCTTATGGAAAAATTACTCAATGTATCATCTTTTTAATTCTATTTTGTTATGCTACTAAGTTACATCTTTTGTATTTAAAATCATTACTAACATGACATTTGACAAGAATGACCCCTCTTCTGTTTTTTTATGTATTCATTAAATTACTTTATTTGATCTATACGGCCTTGGTTAAAGTGAGCCTCTGCTTTGTATGTTGAATGTAGATGTTGTAAGTGACCTTTTTTTCATATTGATGGCAAATAAAAAAAGCGGGCGCAGTGTTTATCCCATTCTCGGATTACAGCCAGGTGTCAACCATTCAGCTCAGTAGGTCACCACATTGTTGATCATGCAAAATCGTTTTGATCTCGGTCACAAGATATCACCCTTCACGAATAACATGTTAACGGCACCAATAGAGAGGGGTGAAAATGCAGATTTAGTAAGCTTCTCCTGTTTTTTGGCACTTGACCTCACTTTCCCTGAGAAGCCCCTCAGTGTGTGTCAGGTGGTTTTGGTGTGTGGTGGTCTACACACAGCCTGGCCCTCAGCAGCAGCCAGCTCCCTGTTGTAGACGCACACGGCTGACTCATGAGGCTGTGCAGCACAAACTCATCAGGCACTGACAGATGAGACATGCTCCCCACAATGGCAGGGCACCCTGGAGATGTCACCCAGTGCTTGCTTAACGGTAAACACCGGTACCCAGTCCCACCCACACACCCTGTCAGATTCTGCCTGCCAGTAGCTCAGGAAGTTCTTAAAGAGAAAAACCACACTGCAGAATTAGCGTTTTTGCTTTCCGGTGGAATAGCTTTTATGACGTGATGTGCTGATCTGCACTTAAACATATAATGCACTGTAGTGTGTCATAGATTCACTGTCGTAGGTTTTCTTAGGTTCTTTTGTATATTTAAATAAACATTTGGTGTAAATATTTGTCTTTATTCTTTTTTGATGATAAATAGTTTCTTAAAAATGGTTTCTTTTTATTATCGTTATATTTTTTGACCTACGCTTACAACTTATTTCCTTAGATGGTTTATGTTTCCAACACCAGATGCCAAAGCAAATTTCTTGTATGTGTAAACCTGGCAATAAACTTGACTCTGATTCTGACTTTGATTTGCCAATAGTTTGTCAATCTTTGGCCTTGTAGAAAAACAGTCTACAAATGGAATTCAGTGGAACCAAGGAATGTACTTTTACACAAACAAAACCAGCCTGACCTTAATGAAAGAGCCCTACAACTCTGTCTGAATAAGTAGAAATAAAACGGTATATTACAGTGGTTTGGCAGTGGTGCCCAATGACGTAGTCCCTGCCTTAGGGACTTGGGCGAGTGTGGGAAAAAGGCAGGAGAGAAGAAGGGTGGGAGCCGATACCGGGAGAGTGTAGCCGGAGCCGAGTGGGATTTTTTTTTGGAGGGGGAGTTGTGGAGCCGCTGTGATGTTGGGATGATGGAGCTCCGCTCACGTCGGCCGGCGGCAGTAACGCAGGCCCGCTTTGCATACTGATACTCTCTCTGCTGCTCTCCTCATCACTCTGTGGACACCCCAGCCTTACCAGCCTGCCAGTGGTTAACTACCCCCCTCTTTCTCACTGCCGCCTTTTATTCCTCTTTTATGGCTTTGATGGTATTAAATAATCTTTACGTGTCAGAGTGCACAGCTCCCAGTGTTCATGTCGGGAGAGCGAGAGAGCAATTAGGTCAGAGCGGTAGAATAACTCGGTTTCATCCCAGTCTTAAAGCGGCAGGGTACCTCACTTCAACTCGCACTTTATATTCACCTCAAACCTTCAGAGTGAGATTTTCAAAGAGGTCCAAGGCCAGCGGGGTTATCAAAGCACTCAGAGAGATAACTTTGTATCTATCCGTTGTGTAGTCTCATGATAAAATGGCCCAGAATGGATCATCGGTTGTGGTATTTTAGGTTCCTCACTATGTTAATTTGCCTGAAGATTTAGGCCACATTTGTCTCCTTTTTTCTAATGAGGCTGAGCTAAAGACCCATATAACCTATTATCCTGGCTATTGATTTGGAATGTGTTTCAAGCTAGACCTTGAAATCATTGACACATATATCTGCGGGTTGTACTGATTTTTTTCTTTAAGACAAACAGATCCTGAAAAAAACAATAAATTGAAGGCCTTGTGTTTCTGTTTGGTGGGATCTCACATGATCAGCGTTGTAAAGTTTCCCAGAGCCCGTTGTCCCATGTTTGAGATCGCATTTCGACCATTTGGCACGGGAATGTTCTGGCCCATGTCACACTGTTTCATTGCCCGCATCACAGGGTTTCATACTATTTTCCACACTCATTTTCTACCTTGGCTTTTTTTTAAAAAGTGTCTCTGCCCAGTCGCACAGTCCCTCGACGTGACGGCTGACATTTACAGAGAAAGAGCCCTATTGTCGGTCCTTAATCCCACTCCACCCTCCTCTCCATAAAACAATGGTATCAATTGCTTCCACTGAGTACATCCACAGCTCTGAGTGAGAGACAGGCTGTTAGCTAGCTTGCCAGGCCGACGACCTCTTCATTCCTGGTGATTGCTCTGTCCTCGAGTCCACGGATTCAGGCGTCTGGGCTAATATTGTCTCTGTAGCATGAGAACCGGCCCTTGATCGCGGCTGCAGTGCCACCTCGTAAACACACAAATAATGGCTTGTGTATATATTTATTTTCCCGGGAGACAGTGGAGCTTGGACACACCCCCTTCCCTCCACCTTCTTAATGAATGGTCTCCTTCTATTTTCCTTCATTTTCCCCCGGACACTGCCATTAACTTTGACAGATGATATGTTCTTTCATTGAAACAGTGATCTGAGAGCACTGTCACTGGAGATTGGATTCGCACACCCCACCCCTTTGCTTTTTTTTCTCCATCTCTCCTTTTTTCCTGTTGCTCTCTCAGTCAGTCGGCACTGAGGGACATGCTGTTAATATTCCTTTTTAGAGCCGCACTGTACAGCTGAGCTGCCAAGTTAACCCTCTGCTGCCATGAGTCTGACAGCTAGCCAGAGAGCTGGTGTCACTTACACACATGTCTGACCAGTCTGTCCTTAAGCGCTCTTCGATATTACCAGTAGCGCTCTGTGCCAAGTCCACGTCTGTATTCAGTTAGGACATATTAAGTCAATTTCTTTGGTTCTCCAGAGGAAAGAAAACCCTTTAATTTTCATATTTAAAGAAAGATTAGACACAG
Source organism: Gobionotothen gibberifrons (assembly GCA_943591055.1). Classification (NCBI taxonomy): domain Eukaryota; kingdom Metazoa; phylum Chordata; class Actinopteri; order Perciformes; family Nototheniidae; genus Gobionotothen; species Gobionotothen gibberifrons. Next base: position 219,781 of record CALSBZ010015237.1, read on the forward strand.
CAATCTGAATGGCTCCAACATTTTCCGTGCAAGTAACAATTCTTTCATTTTATCTGTATATAATTTTCCATTTGTTGTGTTAAAAAAATGCCATAAAAAACAGCAACATTTCCACCCCATTTTCCACGAGTTCAAGTCTTCAAATGTCCTGTTTTGTGCGTCCAAAACCTAAAGATATTCAGCTATAATGATAAAAACAGGTGTTTTTGCTTCCAAACATGCCTCAGGTTACAACTACATATCTTCACACTGTTGTGGTTACTCATAAGCTGGACTGCACTTCATCACAACAGATCATCATCCTCCTCCTCCTCTTCCTAATTAAAACAGCAGACAGCTCCTGTGTAATTCCCAGTCCGCTGTAGGAAACACAACACGTGATAGGCCTGTGCAGAGTCCAGTTTCAAAGCACTGCACAAACCAAAGCATCTTAAAACTGATTTCAGTGGAACAAATCCCCTCCATTGTGCCTCCTGTGTGGGCGTGTGTGGCCGTTGACAGTGTATTACCCAGCTGCTCTAGCTGCAGCTGCTTGCACATTAGCTCCAGTTGCAAGGCCACATTTATCAGAGTGGAGTGAACACCCCGGCGGAGAGATAATGGTCCCGAACAAAGATGATACCTACACTTCCTAGCTCCAGCAGCTAGCCGGTCTCAAGTATTGCAGCTCATAGCATTGTTATCACCCTGCACGCCATATCTCTGTGGCTAGTGAGCCTCTTCTATTTATCCCGTGTCTATGGGATGTCATCACAGTGCAGAAATGCCATCGCACCGTATATCTGTCATGCTGGGATGTTGCGGTACGGCGCCTGTTAGATGACAGGAGTTACAGCTGGAGGGAGTGGAAGTCAAGACAAAAATACCCCCAAAAACAATGTAGAAAAAGATGATTATTGGCTATTTACATCAGGCCTGCACCATTGTGAAAATAATATTAATCGCAATTATTTTGACTTGCAATGGGATTGCGACATGATTTAAAAAATTGATGGATCGATCATTTTTCAATCACAATTCTCATTTAAAAAAAAAATGATATTAAATGATTATGGTGTGACTTTTTAAGATGATTTGTACGAAACAATTGTGTTTAGATAAATCTGTAGAGTAGGATGTTTAGGATATTTCCACAATTCTTTATTCTAAATGGTATTTTAACACATGTTTAGCCTTCAACAAATATTGGGCTTTGTATGTTTTGAATATTACAAAAATTCTTACTACTTTCATAAAACAGTAATATATATATTCCAAATGTTGTTCCTTTAATATTCATACAGAATATGTAAAGTGAGTAAAGAATCTCAGAAATTCTCCCAGCATCCTTTCTCTCGTCGTTGCTCGTAAATGATACTCATTCAGTCTGTGCGACTGTCAGACACCATCAATAACAGCGGATACTTTGATTGGTTTTGTACTTCATTTTGTGTCAACATGATTTCCATTTTTCTTGGCTTTTTGTGTCGCAGTAATAATTCTGTAATATGGCACACCAGGCAGCATATGGCTGCCATTTATGATCAACAGCCTCTGTGAAGGGGTGACTGGAATATGCAAATGACTGCATGCTAATGGAATAGTAATGTAATGAAGTGCGTTGTATATGGCCAATAATGAGTCTCTGGTTATTGAGTGCTGATGGCCTTTGTTGTTGCACACACACACACACACACACACACACACACACACACACACACA
>CALSBZ010015363.1:0-11212 GCA_943591055.1 Gobionotothen gibberifrons
TTGTGAGTGTGTGTGTGTGTGTGTGTGTGTGTGTGTGTGTGTGTGTGTGTGTGTGTGCGTGTGCGTGTGTGTGTGTGTGTGTGTGTGTGTGTGTGTGTGTGTGTGTGTGTGTGTGTGTGTGTGTGTGTGTGTGTGTGTGTGTGTGTGTGCTGACCGTGCAAGCCTTCCTCTGGGAGGTCCACATCCAGCATGAGGTCATCCTCATCCAGCTCTCCTGATGCCGGAGGGTCCAGGTTGTTAAGCATATCCTGAGAAATCACAGGCGAAAATCATTTCGTTGAAAGGCATTAGATAACATTATGGGTACATTTTAGGCACATTATTAGTGCATTATATCATTTTTCCTCTGTTTTTGAAAAATGTGTTTTTGTTCGGGAAGCCTAACTGATGGGGGATAAATGTATCTAGACAACAGGGGCCAGATACAGTGATGTCAAAAACACACAACGCACTAAAGGACAAATATACAGACGCAGTTTGTATTTTTGGGTCACACAGTATTTTGAAACATTTAAATCATTCCTAATCCTCCAATTAGCAAGACATGAATGTTTGCATGAATCAGGATCCTTTTGTCCTTGGTCTGGCATTAGCAATTCTTCCAAAGCAGCTACAAACCCATATTTTATTATGAGATATAAAAACCATAACTTTTTATCACACAACAGGATTAATTGATGCTGTGACATAAAGTCCTTCTTTAACGGGGAATGCAGGTTGTTTTGTAGATACAGAGAAACTGGACTCAAGGGCAGGAACACATCTATGTGTAATGTATTCATTCCATTAATACTCCCTTTGTGGAACTTATACATTATATAAAATAGAATGACATGCTGAACTATTGTAATTGGATGGTGCTTTCATCGCTTTTGACATTTGCGCAGTATAAGATACACGCAATTTGTGTGTGTGTGTGTGTGTGTGTGTGTGTGTGTGTGTGTGTGTGTGTGTGTGTGTGTGTGTCTTGTCCTGCTGCTTCCCTGATGGCTTCCACAGGATTGTAGCTGACATCTTCGTGGATTCATCTTCTTATTACAGACACACGCGTTTCCTTTCGGTCTATAGGCTGTAAAATGTATTATCTCTTCGATTTACACACGGCATCTATTGCACGTCCTGGGAGAGGGATCCCTCCTCTGTTGCTCTCCCTGAGGTTTCTCCCATTCTTTCCCTTTAAACTGTGGGTTTTCTCCGGAAGTTTTTCCTTGTACGATGTGAGGGTTTAAGGATAGAGGGTGTCGTTTTTCTCATACTGATATTCTGAACAATCTGTGCTGTTGTATTTGCTGTAAAGTGTCCCTACTATAGGCTATTTTTATTATATGTACAGCACTTTGGCTCGATCAAAAATCGTTTATAAATGTGCTATATAAATAAAACTTGATTTGATTTGATAAATTAAATTACATTTTTACTCTCCGTAATTGTTTCATGTCGTCATTAACAATCAGAACTTGTGAAGGACTGTCAAATACTTTTCCTGTGATGCCGTTTGACATGACTCTCTCACTCCAGCAGCAAAGTATTCCCTTCAACATAATGCAGACACCGATAACAGAACACACTTCTGGGAAAATATCACTCACTTATGAACGATAATACAGAACACTTTGAAAATCCAACAAAAACAGTACTCATTACAGCCTCGGAATATGCAGTTAGTGTGACTGCTGCGCTGCTGTCTGCCGAATAATTCAAAGCGTACCCAAAAGCAGAGAACTGAATCAATAGTTCAAAGCTTTATTTTTCAAGGCAATTTTGGGCTTTCTGAAAATAAATTGACAGGGCTTTGACTAAAGGACACAAGCATAAAATGAGTCATTATAGTAAATCTCATGTGTTGCGCAATTACTGCCTTGTACTCAGTGTGCCAGACTTAATGAAGAAGAAAAATGAATAAAATGGAAAAAACAGCTCATACTTCTGCAACGCTCCAAATACTGTCAGCAAAGCTATGTATTAATTATCATCATCCATCAATCCATCCGTCCATTCATCCGCCCATTCGTCCATTCACCTACTATCTATCTTAAGTAGCATCAATGGGTCAGATGCTCTTTTTTAAAAACAGCCTACACTCGCATATATCTGGTGAAATGCCAAAAGCAAGTTGTTGTTTTTAACTTTTTTAATATGATATTTAGGGGACATTTTTTTTTTATTGGACAGTAGAGATCTACTGGAAACAGTGGAGAGGGAGGAGATGATATGCAGCAAAAGGCCCAGCCGGATGGTTGCTGCTCCGTGTGGAATGTGTTCTATCAGGTAAAGCAGTTATTGTTGGTATTGAGTTTGAATTTAGCCTTTGGAATGTAATTTCCAACAGTGCATTGTAAAGACTGAAAAAGCAGGCTCAGGTTAAAGCTTGACATGATTTGGTCTTTTACTTAAGAAGATGTTTGTCCTCCTGTGTTGTCTTATTTCCTTATCTTTCTTTCAGGTGTAACATCTACCAATGGTTGTTGTACTCCACCTCTTTGCTGTCCTACTAGTCAACCCTCCTGATCAGAGCCTTTCCTAAATAGTGGTAAGTTGTTTTACAGTTCAGTGTATGTTAATTTAGCAACTTAATGCTTTACTGCTGTTGAATAAACCCATATATTGCTAGAGATTTTATTAAAACTATGATTTGCAATCTTTTTTATTCCAATTACAATAATATGTTTGTTATAATTGTAAAACACATCTTAACATCCATCAGCAATCAATAAAACAAATCATCCAACACAAAATAGAATAAATCTGGACCTATTCTATGTATTTGTATACAACAGCATCTATGGGGACTGCTCATTGATGTCATCAAGAGCCATTGAGCCTAGCTTTTGTAGTCGGCCTCTTACGGCCCCTACACACGGCGGTGTGCGTTGACGCTTGCCGGCGGGCGTGTCTGAAGCTCGACCAACAACCAATCACCTGAATCTCCCGCCCCTGACACACAAGCAGCGGTTTGATTGGCTAGAGCTTGTACTGGCATATGATTCGATTGGCTGATGCCTCCATCGAGGCGTCAAAAGTAGAACATTGCTCTACTTTTGAAGCGAGCAACGCGAGAGAAGCTACGCTTTGCTCCCGCAATGCAGTTCGGCGAATCGTGACGTCACCCCATTCAAAGTGAATGGGCAGAAGCGTTGAAGCGGCAACGCACGCCGCCGTGTGTAGGGGCCGTTAGAATATTTCTTTGTCTCTTAACATTCCTATGATAATTTATTTTTTTATTGTTGGTATTGTTTTGTTCTTTATTTTTGTTGTGAAAATCACTTTGCAATTGTATACGTGCTATATAAATAGTTATACTAATATTATTGTTGTTACCATCATTACTATTATTCAAAATGTTTTCTTTATTTATCGCTGCAGAAAGGATCATGCCAGCCCACATCAAACACCTGATCAAGAAGTTGTGAATCTTCAGGCAGAACAGATGAAAGCACCTGTTCAAAGTTCCAGTTTCCTGGAACCATGCCTGTATGGGAGTTCCACATGTCTTCAGTCAGTTCTGGACCCTATGACTCGGACACTAGTTCTACCAAGGCTTATTAGAGGTAAGAGTGGTAGGAGAGGAGTGGAGTTATCTTTGTATTTAGGCTGCAAGTCGACAAAGGTGATCAAGTGCTGATGCTAATAATGATCCGATTCATTTGATATTGATTGTCTGCCAATACCGAATCCTGATCCGATTCTTCTATTTCCCAGATAACACAGCTGCACCGTGTACACTAGCTCTATTTGTTTTTGTATAATTATTGTATTGTTACTGTGCATTTTATTATATTAACTAGCTATTTATTAAATTAAAATACTGTTATGAACACTATACAATGTCTTTATTTTGGTAGATACCAGAATACATGACACAATGAATCTTTGTAATATATTTATGTTCTCTGGTTTAAATAATCATACCAGTATTTAAGCAATGGATGCTGGTCATCTCGAATCCTGGTAAGCTTCCAGCATGGTATATTTAATACTATTATTAAACATAAACTGGTGATAGATGGATGCTGGTGACCAGCCCAGCATACCAGCATACCAGCATACTAGCATACTATGCTGGTCTATGCTGTTTTTTTTAGCTGGCCAGGATGGCTGGTTTAGCTGGTGGCTGGTGCACCAGTTAAACCAGCTAAACCAGCGACCAAATAAACCAGCTAAACCAGCCATCCTGACCAGCTAAATAGGTCTAAGCTGTTTCTTTCAGCAGGGAAGATACATTAAACACAAAATATACCGTTTCCAAGGATTTTCTTATATCTACAGTGCTTAAGATAAGATGTGCCTTTATACATCCACCATAGGGGAATTACAATTTGACGCAGCAGCACAAGGGAATTTATCAAATAAACATTTCCATAAATAGCCTACCTATATATATATACCAAAACAGTATCTAATGTGTAGCCCGGGTGCAAATAACATTGTTAGCTACGGACACCCGGGTGTAAATAGCATTGTTGGTTACGGACACCCGGGTGTAAATAGCATCTGCCATAGTTTTATCACAGTAAAATAAAGAGTTGATTTTTCTTCAGTTACAGACACAGATGGATCATAAATGATAGCTTGGGACTTATGTATGACTCACTCAGAATTGCCTTGATGTCTCTATTGAGGGAACATTAAAGATTTTAAATTGTATTTCTCATTCTTCTCACATATTGCACACATCAGGAGTAATTGTGGATGAATGCCTTGCTCGAGGACAGGCCCAGATGTGCCAGGAAAGAAGGATTGAAAACATTTTTTGTATAAATGTAATTGTAACCAGTTATAGTAACAGAGAAAAAAACATGTCATTCAATTGCAGTTACTAATCAAAATGTTGTTACAAAAGAGTTACATTTGATCATATTATTAAGTAATCTTTAGAAGATAATATTCATTATGTTGCTCTCTTTGATAGTGATTCAGTATTGTTGCAGGGTTTATACTGCCTGGTTTAAAGTATGTGCTCATTTTAACATTTGTTTGAAAAGGAATCAAAAAGGCATCCATGTTAGAAGATGTTTGACTTTGATAAAGTGACTCCAGGCTACATTGCTGTGTGATATTTTCATGACCCTGTTCTTGAGCTCTCTTTTATTATATAAGTTAAGTAACTAAATATATATTGTTAAGAAATAGTTCTATCATGCAGAGTGTAACAACTTTGTTTAATATTGAAACCCAATAAAGCATGTGTTGTGAACTCTGTGATTCAAAAGCGAGGTCAATATCTGTTAGGAACGGTTATTAAAATGCACAAAACAGCAGTTTTGAGCCAATTAAAATGATGCTGTTGAGCCTGTTCTCACTTAGGGAAGGACTTGTAGGAGTACATGAATTTGACATTATGACATACACATTTTCGATCCATCTCTGACACACAGACATGCTCAATCAATCGAAAGCCTGCAGCAAGAGAAGCCTTCGAAAATGGTAACAGCCGAGTGAAGGTCTTCCTGTGTGCTCAGTTTCATGGCACACTCTCAGCTCCCACCGTCAGCACCAGATGAATCTTACAACAAACACGGCTTCATCAAACACTGATTAAAACCTTTAAGGTCACTGGGAAAGTTTTAAAGCTGAACTTCTCTGTTTGACAGTTTGCCCACGAGTGACCCAGATGCCTTCACAACAGACTTGCAAAGCGAAATAAAAGCTCATTAGAGTAACCTTAATTCTACTTAATGCTATTTTTTTGGGGTTTCTGATTTTCATTTTCATTTTTGTGGGCTGACTGTAAATTAGCCACGGCACATTATCATCCAAAAAGGCAAAGTCGGCAGGTGAATTTCAGTGTTAACTACTTTTTAAGACTCCACAAACTTCAGGCCTGGGTTACAGAGTCAAATCAATAAGTGCAAGGGAGACTTGTCTTTTTCTTATCTTTGTCCCACACAATGTAAGCTCCTCTTTTCAACCCAGTATCTGTCTATTTGGTTGTAATGACATCTCAGTTGAGCTACTCTATCAGAGTGGAGGGCTAAAAAACAATACATGTTCAGGGTCATTCTTTTTGTATCAAGGTCAAACGCTTTCCAAAATAATGTTCTCAGATATACTGAAATATTATGTGATAGCCTATGCCGTGTCTTTACATAGAAATGTATAGAGTATGGGGTGTGTGTGCTCAGCTGCTGCTCTCTGTGCATGTCTCTTGTGTGACATTGGCACCAGCACTTAACAGTATAATTCCCTATTCTCTATATCTTGGGACTCGCTTGTGGTTTTAATGGAGGAGATGTCCTCTACCTCAATCATTTCCAGATGTCATTGTAATCCATTTACCAGAACTAGGTCTTTAAATACAGAGAGGGATAGCTGCCTTATGGGAAGGTGAAAGTATGGAAATATATTATATATAACTGTCAACAAAAACTGTAATTGGCAAGGACTTAAATGGGTTGAAACAAATACTGACCAGTTTCAATAAAGGCTCTGACCAGCATTACGTGTACTCCTGTATAATCTCTATCATAGCAAAATTGTAAAAATAGGTACTAGAAATATAGGTAGATGATTTTGTATGTTTTTGACAGTTGCACTACCGTCTTCTCAAAATAAAATAAACTTTGCGTTGAAGTTTTTCTCAGCCTGAACTGAACCTGTGCTGAGCCGTGACTGTGCAACTAAGGTATAAATTAATCTCCAATATTGTTTACTGTTACACCTAGAAAAAGATTGTTATAAATCGCCATATCCTTTCTATTACCGTTCATTTATGTTGTGTTATGCTATGCGCAGGCAAACACTCGGAGAACAAAACAGAAGTAGAGTGAAACAGGAACACTGAGTGAAATTATTTAATGAGCGATGGAGCTACAGAACAGAGAAAAATACAGTTATGTAACTCTCAAATCAGCAGTATGCCTTCCCAGCTCAATCTTTTTGCCATTTCATTTTGTGCTCAAGTTGTGCGTACTGTTAACAAATTGACAACAATATGCTTCCTGCGTCAGAGTGTATGTACTTTAGACATAAAACAAAGACCGTCAACAAAGGAGCCGTTCTGCACTCCTCTGCCAACAAGCAGGCACCTCAGGCTTCAGTTTACACATTGCACTGCTTTATGAAAAGGCTTTGTTACTTAGGTAAAAGGTGTAGTTATTGTTATCAGTCTAAGTCGTTTTATTTAGTTGTTTATTGCTTTTCATAGTACACAATTAGTGCCCTGCTTAATTTGAATCAAATCAAATCAAGTTTTATTTATAGACGATTTTTGGTCGAGCCCAAAGTGCTGTACATACAATAAAAATGCTTTACAATAAAAACACTTTACAACAAATACAACAGCACAAATACAAAATAACACACAGCGAAATGTCAGGAGTCGTGCTCCGCTCTGACTAGAAGGCCAGAGAGAAGAAGTGCGTTTTAAGAGTGGATTTAAAAACCCCCAGGGTCTGGGCCGACCTCACGTGGAGGGGCAGAGTGTTCCAGAGCCTGGGGCCAGCTGCTGCGAAGGCTCGGTGACCTCTGGTTTTGAGCCTGGTCTTGGGCACTACCAGCAGCAGCTGGTCAGCAGACCTTAAGGCTCTGGTTGGGGTGTAGCGCTGGAGGAGTTTGGCTATATAGGCCGGAGCCAGCCCATTTAGTGCTTTAAAAACAAATAAAAGGAGTTTAAAATCAATTCGGAACCGAATTGGAAGCCAGTGCAGTGAGGCCAGAATTGGGGTAATGTGGTCACGCTTTTTGTGGCCAGTAAGAAGACGTGCAGCGGCGTTCTGCACTAGCTGCAGGCGTCTAATTGAGGCCTGGTCCATACCCACATACAGACCATTACAGTAATCCAACCTTGAGGTAACAAAGGCGACCTGAATGACCTTCTTTTGAGAGAGAGGTACTGCGATCGTTATGCTTAATTTATCGTTTCTCTATTTAGTTTTTCTCATTTGTTAGATACAAAATGTAACACAGAGAGTGACAATACGATATACTGTGGGGGGTTACTGTGTCTGTCAATAAGGTAAACACCACAGTTGCAAATAAAGCCATTTCAAATCCAAAGCTCTGTAGAAATAATACATTTTTGTGCAAAAACTAAAAGAATATTTTGTAGAAATGTAATTACAATTCTGTTAGTAAAAGCAGATTACGTTTCACCCAAGCCTCACCAGTGAGCTGAATTAAACTACTGCAAGAAGAAGAAAATCAAATATCCATGAGAGACTAGATACTGAATTTCATTGGCATAATTTAAAAATCACAAGCCGCATGAAATGTAAATGAGAACACTGGAAGTTGAATTGGACTTGGAGTGGGGAGAGATTCAACAAATCAAGTGTTTAATAAGGTTAGTGCTGACAGTGAGAAATACATTACTGTCTAAAATTGGGAATTTTGAAAAGTCTGTTTCTGTTATATTAATGATTATCTAATGTAATTGATATTGCAGCCTACAGAGTTTTGGACACATTATGTATATTGGTGGTCTTGTATGCGACACATTTGAACCGAAACAATTACTATTTTATACACATATAGTGTGTTATGCATTATTAACCTGATGAAAAATAATTCAATGGGTCACCTCTCCTAGGTATAAATAGTCCGCCACTGATTATGATTTTGTTGTTGTTATAACTGCAGCATCTGTCTCTCAAACAAAATGTGTTAAACCTGCTTTTCTTTGTAAACTTCCTTTTAAATCATTTAATAGCAGATTCAAGGCCTTATCTCCATGATTTAGTGTATCGAGTCCTAAATGAAACTTTAGATTGAGGTTACACTTTGAAAAAGAGTTAGAGCTAATATTAATGTAACCTGTTACTGACACAGTGTGAGGGCTATGTCATTGTTAATCATGTAACTGCAGGTAAAACACAGTCAATAAACTGATTATACTAAATCAACCAAGACTTGTCAGTGAAAATGGTTTTGCTTGTAGGTTTCTAATCAGCTAATATATTGCCTTCATCTCTCATAGGGACCAAATAAGCAGCCAATAAGATTTTCTAAATGTGAGCCTGTGTTGAGAGAAGTGGTTATAATAGGCAGCATGGTAATGATTGCTGGTAAAATAATAGTCACGACTGTGGTCGGAAACTAAAAGGGAGTCATGGAGGATAATGATAGAAGTGTAGGCTGTAATTTGGGAATGACTCAGACTGCTGTCGTCAGAAGTCGTTTGGGATGGTCTCTATTGAAAGCACTGAATGCAGCAAAAGGGGTTACACAGAGAACCATTGTTTACCTTCACAGGCTGCTGCTGTCAAATTAAAATAAAGAAAACAAAAGCAGGTGAGCTATAAGCCTCATTAATGCAGCAGCATAGCCGGTTCACTGGCAGCTTGTTCCATAAATGACTGAGGACTCTGCAGACAAAAGGCTTAAGCACCTCACTCATTTAAACACTAATGAAATGACCTGTCTCAACCTGGCTCCACAAAAGCCTAAAATTAGAGGCAAAATAAATAAATCAGGGATAAGAGGCAGCGGTAACTGTGCAGCTTTGAGGAAGCTGGAAGGATTACGGTACCACCAGGACTTTGGGTAATACACAGAAAGGGAAATGGGTAAAACATTCACACGAAAACCAAACTGCGAAACTAGAGAAAATGGCAGCAGCTGCAGCACATTTCGAGCAAGGTTTCATGCTGCGAGGAGGGACAAGGGGCTGTAGTTAAAAAGGTAATGTACTTCTGTTATTAAGAGGCACTCGAAAACACCATAACAATAAGCTTTACTAAATCCAAAGTTGGTAGATCTGTTGATTCTATTCATGTTGTAATTAAGTTGAACATAGTATTTGGCAAAATACTGAGAGGGAATAAAAGGTATGCAGTTAACAATCCAAAAACACCCCAACAACAAACCCTTCAACAGCCAAACTGCTAATTCCATCCCTTGACACAGTTTAGAGAAAAAACACATAAGCTGCACGAATATATTTACATATTTTCACAGCTTTTTTTCTAGGATCCTTTCCATTTATGACTGACAAAATAATAAGTATTCTCAGATACTCCAAAATGCTTCTACCATTTAAATATAAATAGTTTCCTGGTCTAGAGATGCCGTTGCGCTGCATGATGAATTGCGCTGAGGCCAGGGAAACATTAACAGGCGCTGTGAGAAGGGTCCCTCCATCTCACAATGCCAATTTTGTAAAGCTGGTACTGTACTGAGCTGCATGGTGCATCATGGGAGTGTTATTATCAGCTCAGGTAGCTCCCTCCTTGATTTTGCACAGAGGCAAAATAATGCAGATGGAGCTTATAGCCGGAAAGATACTGGGACACACAAGCCAGGAACACTATAGCAGCCACAGTGTGTTGTCGTAAGGAAACACAGTGCCTCCAAGTGGACAGTGCACGCCACTGCAGTGTAGAAACATTAAACCTGCCAGGAGTTTAATATCTTATCCAAACTTTCATGCCAACAAGGAACAAACACGGCGAGAGTTTTGCTTACATAAATGCAATAGACACTAGTTGCGTTCTTCTTTAAGAGGATTCAACTGTACTTTTTGCTCACAGCCATGATTACATGCCTTTCCTTTTTAATAACCCTAGCATCTAATTCAGAGCAGCAGGCTTATGCATTCACAAGACTAAAAGAAAGCAAACTCCTGGCCTTTCATTCCACTCCTAACAGACTGTCACTGTCTTTACAGACCACATGGATTATGCAGCATAAATCTGAAAGAATCACAAATTAAATTGGACACAGACACTGCTTTGTGACAAGATTATGGCCACGTTTACACGGAAACTAAACGGAAAACGAACCTTAGTCGATATCAAAAAAGTCTTCTGTCCACACGGAATCGGCTCAAGAAACATGTCCTTCCACACGAGACCGCTCGACCCGCTGGAAACGCTGTAGTACATATGCCGGGCTTGTAAGTGGCGCTGTACTTCCGCCACAAAATACACCAAAAGCAGCGAATAAGACCTCCCGAGCATGGTTGCCATGGTTGCCCTTCTGTTTATTCTCCACGGTGGATTTAGCAACATGTAGTTCATGTAGTTCTCCATGTCCAACATCTGTAGCATGGTCAGTAGTGTCTGGAGCACGAAAGCAACACTGTGATCTGCCATTGTTGTTGTTGGCGAAACACATCAGCAATGACGCGGGGGACGCGGGGGTGAGCAGCAGAGGTGGGGAGAGACGGGGCTATGGCGTCATCGTTATCAGGAAATGATCGTATAGGACGTACACACGGAGCCGTTTGGCCCCCCAGAGCGTTTCGTCCGCAGATCTACCCACCTTGGGAGCCGTT
>CALSBZ010015454.1:0-10307 GCA_943591055.1 Gobionotothen gibberifrons
ACACACACACACACAACACATTGGGGAGGGACACAATGAGTTTAATATACATCAGTGCAATTATTAGGATTGGCGTTGTCTTAGAAAATGGCTATTTTAGAAGCAGAAATACTTGTAGAGTTGCAGCATTTGCGATTGGTAACTATTTGAAACAACATCTAAGAGATGCATGCGTTCATCTTTGCACATTGACAATTAAACCTAATCCACAAAAAAAAGACTTGTATTACTTAAAGCTTGTTATAGCTCATTTAAAAAGGTCCCATGTCATGGCCATTTCTACTGATCATAATTCCATTGTTGAGGTCGACTATAATAGATTTATATTGTGCAATTTTCCAAACTCACATTGGTTTCTCATACAGCATCTCTGTAAAGTATGTGTATTCACTCTGTGAGCTCCTGCCCCCCCCCCCTCCTCCCTGTGAGCCTAGTGTGCTCTGATTGGTCAGCTCGCCCACTCTGTTCTGATGAGTCCACCACCGTTACAAGGCAAGGCAAGGCAAGTTTATTTATATAGCACTTTTCAACACAAGGCAATTCAAAGTGCTTTACAAAAAATGAAAGACATTAAGAAAATGGCATTTAAAATCAGTCATTAAAAAGAAAAGCTAATAAAATAAACATTAAAAGAAAAAATACATGGATAAAAGTTACAGTGCAGTATAAGATATGAATAGTTCAATTAAAAGCAGCGACAAAAAGAAAAGTCTTCAGCCTGGATTTAAAAGTAAATTACAGCGGAACATCAGTGATTATGTGTTACAATGGCGTTTGATAGCAACTAGAAAATGACACCAGTAATGACAAACAGATGAGAATGTTGCGTGGGGTCTGGGTGCCGTGTTGGCGGGACGTTGCGGGGCGACAGTGTGAGCTGGCTTGCTGGTGTGGTTTCCTGGTTGCTGCGGGACAGCGGGACACGGCGAGGCCCGGCCCGAGCTCAGCCGGAGCACACACACACACACCCGCAGCCTGGCTGTGGGTCTGTGTGTGTGCTCGGTGTGTGTGTGTGTGTGTGAGGAGCTCCGCGGAATGGTCCCTTTGGGGTCGTCGTTACGTCACTTGGTTCCCGGAAGACAAAATGGAAACAGAAAATCTCCAACGAGGCGTTCTGGGGCAGCATAGACAGGTATTTTCTGTGTTACAGTTTTACTCGCTACAGGGTGTACTTTGAGGGTTTGTGACTCTGCAGACCGTTTACATGCATAAAAAGCTACATAACACACAAGGGGACGGGTAATAACCGGAAAAGCATGACATGGGATCTTTAAACCACTTTCAGCACTTTCAATGGTTTGGCTTATTTGATGCAAATGTACCTGCATGTTTCTTGTTGTTTTGAATTTGTATCTATGATTTATTGCAGTTATTGTAAGTCCCTTTAGATAAAAGCGTCAGCTAAATGTAATCTAATGTAATCAAGAGCATCTTAAGACAAAAAATCTGATACCCAAGTATTTTAGAACGTAAAAGGAAAGACAGTAATGTTTGAATCTCTGCTAAATGTTGCCATACAGACTGTGTGCAGTACCTTGTTGACACTCCTCTGGTGCGACAGGTTGAAGCGGTCCTGTGCGGCGGTGAATCTCTCCACCTCCAGTATCCGGGCGGTGATGGGCACAGTGGGAAGGTAGACCTTGGCGTTGGCCTCCTTGAAGCCCACTGTGGCATACACCGCTGAAAATGGGATACGACAGTCCCCTAGGAGGAGGAGAGAGGCGGGTGGTTAGCGTGGTTTTTTTTCTTCGTGTTCCCGCATGTAGGAGTTGTTCAGGCTGCTTTGGAGCGAGTAGGCTGCATTACTGAAAACTCGGCTTTTGTTCAAGATTTTGACTTTGCAGTGTTGGGTCAAATGTTTCTGCTTCTCTCTGGTAAAGTTTGTACGGTCTAAATTATGTAAAGGATACATCCACTCTCATACTCATGTACTGTTGGATACCAGTTTGAAGGCTTACAAACTAAAGTATTTCTTTATGTCTTTTTTGTAAATGTTTCAAACTGACACACAATGCGAGTGCACTTTCCCTCAGTTGGCTTATCTTCCTCTCAGTTTTCTTACATTTCCCTGGGTACATCCCTATTAGTCAAGTCACACACTTACTGTTTTGGCGCATATGGTCATAAAAATATAGCTCATGCAAAATTAATCTGGTTAATAGTCTGGCAAATTCAATTTCCTGGAAGTGAATCTCTTGAGGATAATGAATCATCTCAAAATCTGAGATAATTGAGTCTTTATTATTGCTATATTCCCGTATGTATCATGTTAGTTTGCTGAGAAATGATGGTGCAATCACACAGACAGAACATTATGTAAACACACCCAAGTATCCTCCATCATACTCGATCTCCTCTCCCTCCCCCATGTCCAGCTCTCTGGTGTCCAGGCTCTCCACCAGGTCGGCCATGGTGATTCCGTCGTGAGCGTCGGGGTCCGATGTGGCGTCAGACACCTCAGAGGTGACCAGGTTGAGGCTACTGGTTGTAGGCGGAGCTTTTCCCAGCATGCTCAGCAGTTAAGCCCCAGAGCAGGGCGAGCCTAGAGGAGATACACAATCAAATTAAAAACATTGTGTGATAAATGAAACATCCTTG
Organism: Gobionotothen gibberifrons; assembly: GCA_943591055.1. Taxonomy (NCBI): domain Eukaryota; kingdom Metazoa; phylum Chordata; class Actinopteri; order Perciformes; family Nototheniidae; genus Gobionotothen; species Gobionotothen gibberifrons. Next base: position 2,599 of record CALSBZ010015454.1, read on the forward strand.
TGTGTGTTCTTGTCTATGTGACTGTTTCCTGAGAGTTCATACACTCCCACAGAATGACCAGTCATTTGACTTTTAACCAATTACTGAACATGACCGGTTACACAAGACCCTCGTGTGCTGTTATGATAATCCCATATGGATCACAAGAATGCACAAACTTAGGCACATACTGTAGACCCATCTGAAACACTCTTCAAGGTCACCACACTAGACACAGCACCACTAGGAAGAAAATACGTAAAACCTGAACAGTTCAGTGCTAAAAGTCAGATCGCAGAAATTAGCAGTGATTCACATCATTATTATAAAACAGTTTGGAGACTACCCTTCTTGGAAGCATCTGCATTTGTTACATTTCTAAGCCTGAATCTTCTTACTTTGTTCTTATAGCCACGGTCATCTGTGTTTACCATTATCCCTGAAGTCTATTCTAAAATACCAAGAGGCATGTGATGAATTCAATCTCTTCACTTCATGCATCCTTGAGAACTGAACGCTTTTCTCTGCAAGGCTTTCAAATCGTCTCGCAATATATTCTATAAGTTAAACAATGCTGAATGTCATTCACCTTTGCCCCTCCTAAAGAAAATTGCCTTTTGACAATCTAATATCTAAGTATTCTGTGAGTAGTAATAATTAAATTAGCAGTTTTTTGAAAAGAGGAAAATGATCATTGTTCAACACTGCCACATGCATACGTTTTGTTAGCTCCGATAGCACATAACGCCTGGGTGCAGCACTTTTAAAAATGTTGTTTTGAGAATTATTTCTGGGGCCTGCGGGGACCAGTATGTTGAAGGTCAGAGGGGAAAAAAGCATTGCTGTAAATAATTGATTTTTGCTGCAAATAATTGATTTTTCTCAAATTGTTGCAGCCAGGTTGGACAACTGACATTGAGCTCTTCTCCCCATGAGACAGAGATGCGTCAATCACTTCAGTTTGTTAATAGCAATATGAACGCCAACCATTACCCTCCCTTCCACTCTGCACACATATCAAGTGCTGATGCATGTCTTTGGAAATGATTGCTGGATAAGTAACAGATGGAAACATGTGTCCCTCACCACCTGCGTCGTGACTTCAGAGACATCCCTAAGACCTCACCCAATAAAATCCAGTTAATGACAAACCAAATTTCTGACTCACCTCAGTCGTTTATAATAATAATAATAATAATAATAGATTTTTTTTGTTAGCGCTTTTACAGGTGCTCAAAGACGCTTTACAGATATAGTGAAAAGAAAATAATTATTAATTATTATTAATGACTCACACACTGAATGAATCAGCTGATAACCTCCTCTCCATTCACATCATTACAGATTTGTTTATTATGTACCGCATCAGTAATATAACATATCCAATAAATAACCTGTGCATCTTATTTATTGCCGCACAGTGCGCCCTTTGCACTAAATGGTAAAAGGTTTATTTCAGTGTACATTGTTTTGTTCATTTCAACCATGGGCATGGTATGGCTGTTGAAAAAAACAGCATAGACCAGCTTAAGATGGTTGCTGGTTTTAGCTGGTGTTAGGCTGGTTTTAGCTCCCCCAACTCCGGGGACTTCGGGTGGCAGTATACGCCGTGAAGTTGTTTGCGGCCTGCCAGTAAACCCAAAGCAGAAGAAGAAGTGACGTCAGCGGCTTCATTTGCCTAATCCACCCTCGGGGACTTATTCCGGTGTGAACGCGATCTACTCTTTAGCTCATCAGAACTAAAGAGTTCTGATGAACTAAGTACTGGGAACAAAGTACGGCAAAGTACTTGGTGTGAATGCGCCTATTGACTTCAATACATAATTTTTCCGAAGTAAGGTCCCATGGAGGTCCACCGGAAAGGGAGGGACTTCGCCTCTCTAAATAGTGCTTCCGGGCCAGCGGGCCATTTATAATGTCTAGCCCTGCAATGTCTTTATTTTGGTAGATACCAGAATACATGACACAATGAATCTTTGTAATATATTTATGTTCTCTGGTTTAAATAATCATTCCAGTATTCAAATAATGTATGCTGGTCACCTGGAATCCTAGTAAGCTTCCAGCACGGTATATTTAATACTATTATTAAACATAAGCTGGTGATAGATGGATGCTGGTGACCAGCCCAGCATACCAGCATATTATGCTGATTTTTTTAGCTGGCCAGGATGGCTGGTTTAGCTGGTTTAGCTGGTGCAACAACTAAACCCAACCCGGTATCACGGCAAGACGTGAACATGTGACGACTTACCATGCTGGGAGACGTGAAGATGTCACAATTTCGTCCCTTCAAACGTGACAGTTACACGGTATTGTTAACCAGTGGAGAAATACCCGGAAATGCCAAGCAAATGCTACCCCGACGGTCGGTTGTTATTGTCAATATTAATATAATAATGTTTTGTTTTTTTAATAGTCACACTCGATTACGCCGATTTTCTTGTTGCCCCAGCTGGTCGGCACCTCTTTTAGCAGAAATAAAGGCTACATTAATGTATTAAAGGAGAGGTGTCATGGCCATTTCCACTGATCATAATTCCATTGTTGTGGTATACTAAAATAGAAAAATACTGTGCAATTTTCCAAACTCACATTGGTTTCGCATACAGCATCTCTGTAAAGTATGTGTATTTAGCAGTATTCACTCTCTCCACTTAAACGGCTCGTTGCCGCTCCCCCCCCCTAAATCGATGTTAATCCATGCGTGTGGATGTGGAATTAACGGACGTGACGTTGTGCGATTGCGTTGCCAGGCAACAGCTTCGGTTCATGTTAATTTACAAACTCTTCAACTACAACCGTAGTTATATTTAAAAACATGTTAGAAGGCCTCACAAAATACTTTAATGTACATTTTAATTTTAATTTAAATGGGGCAAAACGCAACATCTTGCAAGAAACAGCGTCTGAGGGCTTCTTAACATTTAACAAACTATGAATGTGTCATATCCACTTAACGGGCTAACTGACGATATGAACAATTTTTAGCCAAACGAAACACAAGTCTAACGTCGAGCCTCTGAATTAGCCCTGAGCGAAAAAATGCTAATGCACTTAGCACAGAACTCACGGTAGAAACACTCCACCACTTATCGGATATGCACAGACAAGACATCAGCTAGCAAGCTGAGATTCCAGAAATATAAGTATCATCACTGAGCGACCAGAACTCGCAGCATGGGAAGCAAAACCAGACAACACACAACGTAGCTTTACGGAGCAAACACGCGAGCAGTCTTACCTTTGCTGTTGTTCTGATCAAAAGTTGTGTTCAATGGCATAAAAACGATAACAACTGACTTTGAAATGATTTCTGATAATCCATCTTCCTATTTACTAGTTTGAGCCTAGCTTTCAGTTTTCAGTTTTCAGAGCGTAACATAGCTTTCGACTGCGTGCGCGTCACTCTCACTCCTCAATGGTAACGTGTGTGTGTATGTGGAACCTCCCCCTCGATTCACTAGGCTGACGGTTCAAAAGAGATGTTAATCGCCAAAATCGACCAATGGGTTCCAGAGAAGCGGCAAATCCACCCAAATGTGTTTGTTTTTTTGCTAAACCTCTCTAAAAAAGGTCAAATGTCACTTGTTTTGCATCAATCTTGATACAGGGTATATACATAACTATATGTTATAGTTTGGATTCCTAAAGCTTTTAGTCTACCATCCCATCATTCAAGGGTAGTTTTCACAATAAGTAATGGTTTTCTTTTGGACGGACACTATAATTTGCATTTGTTTACTATGTTCAATCTGAATTTACTTTAAAATAAAAACAATTCTATATTGATTCTGACTTTTCTACATCCAACTCACAGGTTTATCCTTGCTTTGAGAAAAAATATTATTAATTTACCCCTTAAAGAAGTGAAGTTATGGTAATTTGTTCTGGGAATGTCATTTTCGAGCCTGAGGCCTGAAAAACAGGCTCGGGGCTTAACAGGTTAAAAAAAGAAGAAGATATTTATCATCTAAATCATGAAACACTGAACATTAGTATTATTCCTTATTCCAAAGAAAGGGTGTTGTTGCAAACCACAGAATTCTTAATAAAAATACAAAATGCAAATGTTGAACCATGAATATGACATTATGCAAAGCTTTCAAACGCAAACAAGCACACACACATTCACACACATACAGAGAATAACCGCACGTTCATTTCATGAGCAGCTTCTCCACGTCTGTCATTCACTTCAGAGACCTAACCTAATTAAATCCAGTAAATTACAAACCAACTTTCTGACTTCAGTAGTTCATTAATGCTGTGTAGTTTTAGATATTCTGTCAATGCTGTGCGTGGGAATGTGAATGACTGCACTGACTGCACCCATAAGAAGGAGTTGGTGATGCAATTTGATTTGTAAGACACCGTGCTGAGTAAGAGCGTTCAAGGCTGCGTCACACACACATGGCTGCAGTCAGCCCCAATGAAATGGAAATGATGCATCCACAGTGTGCAGTGACTAGGGTTGCAAAGGGGCGGAACGTTTCCATGGGAAGTTAAGCTGGGAAATTTTGGAAATATTCGATGCAAAATTTAAACAAAAAAACATGACATTTCAACAGATTTAAAAAATAAATAAATAAATAAAATTCTTTTGTTGAACAATTATTTGTTTCATTGAAGAACGAAAACAGGAATGTTGAGTTAAATGTTACTCATCCCCCCCAACCCCACTCATTAAAAAATGAACAAAAATGCACCTCCCATCCAAAAATCCCCACAAAGTCCCATTCAAAATGTTAAATGAAAATGTATTTTTATTTTATTTAACCTTTATTTAACCAAATAAAAAAGCATTGAGACAAAATCTCATTTACAATGCAAAAGAGCCCTTCTCCCTCCAAAAAGTCCCATTAAACATGCAAATCTTCCTTCAAGCAATCCTCTGCATTTTGGCTAAACCCTTTCAGTCAGTGGGCTCTTCCTGGGCCTCATCAACATCCAACTCTGAGTCTTCCTCTGCAGTGTCACTGTCCAGCCTTGTTGAGGTAAATGGTAAATGGAATGGACTGTACTTATATAGCGCTTTATCCAGTCTTTAAGACCCCTCAAAGCGCTTTACATACTACATGTCGTTCACCCATTCACACCCATTCATACAGAGCAGTACCACTTGCTCTAGGAACTAACATTCACACACCGTTGGCCATGCCATCGGGAGCAACTCAGGGTTAAGTATCTTGCCCAAGGATACATCGACATGTTGACTGCATGGGCTGGGATCGAACCCGCAACCTTCTGGTTGAAAGACGACCGCACTCCCTCGCAGCCACTGGTTTGCCCGAATGCCAACCAGTGTTTCCACTCTCACATTTGTGAGCCTGTTGCGAACCTTTGTGTGGTCTCAATAGCCATGCAGTATACGCATTGTGCTATGGCATGGATATTCAAGTGTACTTGAATGGTATCTGTTTGTTTTAGTCAAGATTATGCTAAAATATACTTTCCCCAACTATATTTAAGATCCCTAAGAGCCAACCTTCAATTTAGAAAATGTCCAGTTTATTCCCATAAATTCCCGTGGAAAGTTTCCATCTTTGAAAATTCCCGGAATTTTGCAATCCTAGCAGTGACAGAAGGATTCAACGCAGTATGCACACAGTGAACTTCACATACAGTCAAAAAGCTTCAAAGACAAACATGGGCAAATGTCAGGCTGCCTTATGGACACATATGTGCAGCAGCACCACAAAGAAGGGTACTTCTTGTCATGGTATATTGATGTTTACTTTGAGTGAAGGAACATGGACGAACTGTGCTCAGCTCTCTGTTTTAGTCTCACCGAAACACCACTGAGAACACGGCGTTTATTCTGCATAAAAAGCCTGTTTCAATTGAAATGCCCAAAACCTGTTAAACCCGTTTAATGTATCATGCATTCGCTTCACTACTGCCCCCAAAAATTCCTGTATTACTAAGACAGGATACAGACAGGGTGTGGAGGTTAAACATTGCTTCACAGCTACGATACATCTTTTAAAGTGCAAGTAATGTCAAGATATAAACACAGAAAATAGGAAGACCAATACAAAAAAAGTACCACCAAGAGAAGCGATTAGTTATGGGAGACTTCCTCGTGCACATGTGGCCCATTGACCAACCTTCCTCTGAGTGCAGGGGGAAAGAATAAGAGTCAGGAGGAAAAGGAATAAAGGAAAGGAGAGAGAGTTGATTCTCACAAGAGATTACCATTAAAGTTTGTGGTTATTTCCTGCATTCCCTTACTGCTGTACAACACAGGGTCATAGTTATGTTTTCTATCGTGATTCATCTACTATTTTATCTAAACGCTATCAAAAATGTGTTGTACTGTACAGTAGTTCTGATGAGTAGTAAATCAATTCAGTTTACGAATAAATGCTAGTCTTATACTGGTTTGTAATGAGATAAGATAGCAGGGAGTAGCTAGATTCTAGAGCAGGGGTGTCAAACTCAATTTCATCACGGGCCACATTCGCATTATGGTTGCACTCAAAGGGCCGGTTGGAACTTTAAGACTATATCAAAATACATATATTAATATTTAATATATATAACATAATATATTATATTACATTATTGGCTTTGCATTGGATTATTATCGGATAGGCAAGGCAAGGCAATGCAAGTTTATTTATAGAGCACCTTTCCGCACAGGGCAACCTGTTACCCTATTACCAAGGATAGGGTAACAACTTCATAATTAACTACGACTGAAAGCAGAAGTCTAGGGCAAATAATTGCAAGTCTCTTCAGTGAGAATGTCACAAAATGATTTTAAAAGAAAAGCCAAATTCTGGAAAAAAAGTCAAAATCCCCCAAAAAAAGGTGACATTTTGAAAAAAAAGTTACATTTAAAAAAAGAAAAGTCAAATTCTGAGAAAAATATAATGCACATTTTGGAAAAAAAAGACATTTTGGGACATGTAGCTTATGGGCAAGGTGCTTCTGTAAAGTAGCATGTAACTGTATAATAAACATATCATATTTTTGGCAAGCTCTCGCGGGCCGGATTTGGCCCCCGGGCCTTGAGTTTGACACCCCTGCTCTAGAGCGTCATTGAAAATGTTACAACATATGACAACCTTCTGATAAAAGCAGACACAAAGCAGTCACTGATTAAGTAAACATGCATTTTTGGACAAGAAACAAACATGTTAACTAGAAATATGTCCTAAAATGTATCTAATTAAAAGTATTGTTCATAAGTCTAGAAATAAACACAGTGGCCGTTTTCTCAATCTCGAGGATACTGGCTTCCAAGCCAATATTTCAAGGATGCTACGTCATCAAGTGGCGCAGCAGGACCGTTCCAATGTCCAGCATACTTGGAATTCCACCGAGGCCGCGTCCTTGGCTTGGGGGAAATTTCGAGGCTGCACATGGGTAGACTTCGCGTCCTTCAAATCCCCACAATGCTTTGCGCACGGACCAATTTCAAAAACCCTTGAGAGTGGCACACTTGCTAGCCTGTTCCACTCTTTGTTTTCCAAATGCTAGGAAGTATTCTTGCCTCGCTTCTGAAGCAAGACGCTCGGAAGACATGTGCTACCAAGCAAGCGTACTCGAGATTGAGAAACACCCATTGTCTTCTTAGTTGTGATGTAAACAGGGAGGAGCAGCACTAAAGTATGAGTTTTTAGTGATTCAACCGATTTCTGGACTGTTTCCTCTGAAACAAGCTGGGGCAGGAACCACACACACACACACACACACACACACACACACACACACACACACAC
>CALSBZ010015512.1:0-10607 GCA_943591055.1 Gobionotothen gibberifrons
TAGAGAGGCAAATATGACCAATCCAAAGAGAAAAATATCCTTTAGATGTTCAACGTTAAATTCACAAACATAAACTATTAACAAAGTATTTAACATATCAAACATCAATAACATAAAATATACTTAAAACCCGGCACATACCTCCATGCAGATCTGGTAGAGCACCAGGCAGGCTGTGTGGTGGAAGAGACGGTTTCTTTTCCAACTGAACTCCACAGACTCCTCCTCCACGTCGTGCAGCACTGAGACAGGACGATGAAGAGGAGTTCAGTTTGTGTGTGTGTGTGTGTGTGTGTGTGTGTGTGTGTGTGTGTGTGTGTTTATACCTTTGATCTTGTAGAAAGTCTCCGGTATGAACGCCTGGATGGCTTTGAAGCGCTCCACCACGAAGCCCAGAGTGGGAAACTGACAGCTGCCGTACGAGATCAGCTGATTGGCCAGAGACTGAGGGAAGATCTTCTGCAGGCGCATGGTCTGGAAGCGAGTGAAGGACGCACCTGCGGAGAGGATGGGATCATATTAATATACTATACTTTTTCAGATAACCACTAGTGTTGTACCATGGCCATCGCTAAAACTTCCGGTCAATGTGTACGGGAAATAGCGGCTAATCGTAACACTGATCATGGCTGAAGTGACATTTAACTAAGTCTACCAAATTGGGATTTTGCTGAATGAACAAACTGTTTTCACGTGCAGTCTCACCTATTCGCAGGTCCAGCTCCTGACGCACATCGACAGCATCGCTAACGTTAGCATCCGGCTCGATTAGCGTCTCACAAGCTCTCCGGATGGAGTTGGGGGTGATCTCAGAAAACTTTGCCCGCAACACTTGCATATTTGGCTTCACTGAAAAAGCACACACACACTATTATTAGGAGCGATGTGTGGGAAAATAAATGTAACTCTGCTACATTTTAAACGGAATAAATACGATATTTTGGTGATCAGAGCCACTGGATTTTATTTCAGGCTAAGCTAAGCTAACCATATTCTAGCTTTATATTGACAGTAGTATCAATGTTTTCATGTAACTCTCAGCTATAAACATATTTACCAAACTGTTGAATCATTCTCAAAAAGGGAGATCAAATCCACACAACAACTCACACATCACTATCCTACCTGCTTTGCAGACATCTATGATTTCAAAGCCAATGTTTTCTCCCTCTCGGTCACAATCGGTCCAGATGACTAAAGCCTGGCACTGCCTTGCCTCTTTCTCTAGTGTCCGCTAGAGACAGAGAGGAGCGGGGGGAAGAAGCAGAAAGTAAAGAAGTGAGTTAGAGGGAATGATTCAGGTATATTTTACATTACATTATTACATTACATTGCATTTAGCTGACGCTTTTATCCAAAGCGATTTACAATAAGTGCGTTCGACCAAGAAGATACAAACTAGAAGAAAACACAATCATACATTTCAAGTGCTACTCAACTGGCTTTAGATAAGCCAGTCCTTTATTAGTATGTTTCTATTATCCATAATCATTATTACTGTCTCTGACTCCACATAACAAAATGGTACAGCAGCTCATCCTGTTTTTATTAATACAGAGTAAACAAACTATCACAGTTACAATTATTTAAAGGAACAGAAAGAGGGACAGATTTCTTTAACTACAATGTAAGGATTACTTTTTGTAAATGTATATGACTAATGGGAGGGTAGTATATTAGCATACCTTGATTTGTTTCATGTTATCTGGACAGTACTTCTCTACCTCAGCATCATACAACAGCACAGGACTGCAACTGTACCTAAAATGAGGAAAGGAACAAATACCATCAGTTGTTATGATTAGGGATGGGTACCGAGCCCCGGTATTAAACGGGCCCGGGGCTGAATTATTAAAGACCGTGGTACCGTTAAGCTCCGACGTTATCGGTCTTTTTATCCGTACTGGAGACATGTAAAACATATGTCATATATATTATTGCTACACAAACATTATATTGCAGTTTTAGCATCGCCAACTCCGTTTCTAATACGCAAAAAGACTGCAAAATGCGTCTATGATTATTTTTAGTATTTTCGATCTTTCCAATCCAGAAGAGAGATCTCTCTCTCTCCCCCGTCTGTGAGCGAGGGGGGCGGGGCGGTTTACACACGCTCTGCTACATGCAGCAGCACACACACACGCTCTGCTACATGCAGCAGCACACACACACGGAGAAGATGGCGGAGAGAAGGCACTCCGAGGTGTGGTTAAACTTTACCCGTCTCGATGTGGACAATGCTCGTTACCAAAAGTGCAATAAGAGTTTAGCACGTAAGGTCGGTAACACGAGCAATTTGTCGAAACATTTAGCAAAAGTGCACCACATCCAGACGGAGAAATGCACCGGGTTCAACTGTCTTTAGTAGCTCTGTAGCCCCCCCCCCCCCCCATGTTTCCACGTCAGTTGTTATGTATGCTAGCAGCAACACACGGAGCTAACTCAATGATACAAACATGGGTTAATGAGTAGAGGTAACTGAGTTATTTATTTTAAGTTTCAGCTATTCTGTTTACAGTTCTGTCATCACATTATTTAATACGATTTGTTAAAACATTGTTGTTTCTTTTGATGTGAAATATTATGCATTTAATCTAAATTAAAAGTTAGTTAGTTTACCATATTTTTTTCTCCAAAAGAACCGATAAGAGTACCGTTAAAGGACCGGATCGATAAGCGGTATCGATAAAAGTAGTAGTACCGTTAAAACCTTAACGATACCCATCCCTAGTTGTTCTGATACAGTGTGATGCAGGAAATACCAAGAAAATCAAATAAGAAATCCAGTTTTACTCACCACTTCTGATACTGTGCTTTAAACTCCAGACCCAGTAAATGGCCAGATACCGAGGTCATTGTTACCGTCACATTCTGGAGATATAAAGAAATAGTTAAAGCACAAAAGAACAGACGTATAGGTGCTTGTGTGTAAAGGTCTTATACTTTTCTTATAACACTTACCTGGCCAAAGAGATTATATTCAAACTCGTAGATTTTATTAAACTTTGACATCCCTTCTCTCTAAAATGGAAAAGAAGACAATCAGTACTGAAGCAGACACACATATAGAAATCTTAGAAACAGATTCACAGTTATCATTTATATTACTATGCTCTGATTTCAGGAGATCTACAGTGAGGATACACAGTCAGGTTATACAAGACGTTACTCCATATGGATTATAACACATAATATTTATATTTCAATGTTATGATCGAGTTTGTTATTCACTGGATTAGCCAAAAAAACGAGTGCCAATATTTCTATACACAGTTAATTTACTAAGTCCGAACATTTTCACTTGACGTGGCAACCCTTCCTCTGTATGTTGAGGCTAGGCAGTTACTAGTTACTTTTCTACATATAATACCACATACAGTATAAGCTGATATGGTATAATGCAGTACTGAACTACTAATCTACATCGTATTTCCAGTATCTTAATTTGGTCCAAATACAACACTAACATGCTCTTACATGCTTAAAAAGTACTTTTGATACTTGAAGTACATTTACTGGATAATACTTCTTTACCTTATATTATTCTGAAATGGGCCCCTGTCCAGAATAGTACTTTTACTATTTGTACTTTAAGTACTTTTACTTGAATAACATTTTGAGATCAGGACTTTAACTTGTAATGGAGTACTCAAAGTAGGGCTGCTCGATTATGGCAAAAATCATAATCACGATTATTTTGGTCAATAATTGATATCACGATTATTAAAAACGATTATCCATTTACAAAACATCAATTTATTGAAAAATAAATGTTTGAACAATATGTTTTTAACAGTTGATTACCCTGAACTTTAAGTATAATTCAACTTAAAACATAATAAAAAAATTAAAATAATAAAAATAGAATTATTATTATAGAATAGTAAATTGATTCTGTATTATTTCCATACAGGTTTATGTATTCACAGTTTGTTTTGATAGATACAAAACCAAGACACATGCTTAAAAGGGACAGTTTCATCCCACAGGCCATAAGAATGTTAAACACCTGAACTTTTGAAAGAACATCCAACAACAGAACAATAACATTCATCTGTTTGCAACTTATATCAATATTCCAATTACTTGTATATAGACTATTCTGCACTATTTATATTCTATTTTATTTTATTTACTTACACTATATTATCTGTTTAATTGTGTTGCACTGTTGGAGGAGCCTGTGCCCTAAGAATGTCACTGTCATAACTACACTGTGCACACATGACAATAAAAGCCTTGAATCAGTGTTGCAGATTCCTTCTTTAAATACCGTAAAGCACTGACGTATAGCACTATCTGTTAGTGTATTTTCCACAATGTGAGAGAAGACAGGACTTACCCTCCTCGCGTTGCCATCAGACATGATGGCTGCGATGCCTTTAGCCGCATCGTTCTTCTCGGCCACGCAGAGGACCCTCCGGATCTGACCCCGGACCTGACCCTGGCCCCGGTTCATGTCTGCCTGCTGCGGTGGAGGAGGAGGAATGTCAGCCAGACACCGGTCACTCTGTGCCACACGGAAACACCTCCGAATGACCCCGAGCCGCTGCTGTAATCCAGGTCTAAGCAGAGATCTACCGAGCAGTGCTAGCATCCCTCCCTGCTCTGAGGTGCAGCTGCGCCGGCTTCCTGCACGCTGACCTCCGACTGAGCTGGATCCACTCTGTTAGCATGTTAGCTCACCGGCTACAGACATTTCATCCACTCACTAAACCTACCACACAGTTGTAAAGTTGTGACAGCTGTTGACAAACTTCACTCACAACGAATTACAAAAATAGAAAATGAATTCCGGTCTATTAAAAGTGTTTAATTAAAAGTTGTATAGAAGCAACATCGAGCATCGGCCCGATGGACTGACTGTTAGCTCTGTTTACAAATTCCGCGCTCGACTGTCAAACAGTGCCGTAAAACTGTCGTAAAACTATCGTAACGACCACACGTCTGAATAAAACCAAATATATAAAAATTCATGTACAGTCATTTAATTATTTTAACTGATTGATTGATGCATACATGGTTGACGTGTTTTTATATTAATAATACGTTTTTCATAATAACTATTATAGTGTAAATAGTAATGTTTCACTAATGTATTTCTCAAACAGAAAATCCACCCTAAATCCAAAATTGTCACATGTACGAACCAAGACAGTAACTAACAAAAAAAGGTATTTAAAATAATTTCCTCGGTATTTTTCCTACATTTTTAACAGGTTGTTTTTAATTTTAGACGTCGTTTTTCTGAAATGTGAATAATTTCTGGAATACTCCACCAAAACAATGTTATTTGCAGCATGGAGAGTGTTATGAAAAAGGCCATCAGTTTTAAGATATAAACACGTTTCATTGCAGCTTCATACTTTCCTAGTATCTTCATTATAAGTTGTCTAGTACTTAGTAGATATAATAGAGACCCTGTTGTGACACCAATTTTGATTATTTGTTTAATTTCCAAAGCAATGCAGGTTCTTAATTCAAGTACAAAGTGTATAAAATACAACTGCACAGCCAACCCAGTCAACTAAACAATATGTGAAAAATCCCAATATAAAAAATGTTGAGATTAAATTATATTTATCTAGTTTTCATACTACTACCATGTAATCATGATAAGCAAAATATATGAAATTTCAGTTTTAGGGTGGAATTCCTCCAGATGGGGAGTTGGATTTGATCACCTGACAAGACTACAACCAGCTGGGTAAACATGGCGTCTGTCTCTGGATGTGAAAATTACATGTAGCGCTACAGGCTGTTAGCGGTGTGTGTGTGTCGCTCAGACGTCTCGCTTTTTAGCCCAAAACACAGAAACGTGCTGGAGACTACGCATGAAGAAATTAAGCTGAAAGAAGAGAGGTGCTTCAATGATGCTGCTGTGAAGAAAAATTCTCTCTGATCATCATGAATGGTCTGACGCCAGCACGGAGCCTCTGATTGGCGCAGGATAATTGCTTTTGTTAACAGATATTAGTATTTAATGTGGAGGAGGCTACGTTTAATTGATTTGAGACATATCAAGGATCTTGGACTCACTTTAGCAGGGGCGCAAGTGGATTTGTTGGGCCCACTATGCTGTGGGACCCCCTTTTTTTAAATGGTATAATCCACTTGCTTTTTCCTTTTCTTAGTCTGGGAATCTCCAGGTTTTTTTAACCTCACTGACAGGCACAATGGTCCACCTGACAGCTGGTTTATGACTTTGTAACTGTGCTGTGTGTTGTGCTTCTGACTGGTTTCAATGATACATTCAAGCCTTCAGCTGTTACTATAAGGGACTATTATTTTTTTTACCTCGTTTACTAATTTGCGTTGTGCCTTTGTAGTCATCTTTGCTGGACGCCTGTTTCAAGGTGCCGAGTAGTCACAGTACTAAATGATCTCCAATTGTAGAAATTGTGTCTAACAATGGACTGATGAATGTCTAAACTCTTGGAGATTACTTTGTTACCCTGGCCAGTTTTATTGAAATCAACATTTCTTGATCTTCTGAGATCTCTTTTTAGTGAGTCATGTCAGCAGACCCATCTTGTGGATAGCTAATTAAAATATTTGATTATTATAGGTCAAAATATCCTCAAACAACACCTCTAGTCCTTTCCTTTCTCGAGGAATCTCCTGGGTTGTTTGAACCTCACTGACAGGCAGAATGGTCCACCTGACAGCTGGTTTATGACTCTTTCCTGTGCCCTCATGCCTTGCTCATCAACACAACTATGATAGGCTCACCTGACGTGGTGGCTTTCACTAAAGAGGATGATTTCGGGCAGGCAGACCCCGACCCCTGGGCCATCCCCGATGAGTTTTCTGTCCCTCTATCTCCAATCTCTGACTCCAACCCCTGGGCTAAAACCTCCTACGCCAAATTCACCAAAGACTTCATCCTCATCTCCGAGTTCTCCGAGCAGGTCGGCCCTCAGCCTCTCCTCACCATCCCCGAAGACCCCAAAGTCTGCGGCACCTTCGACCTCAACTACTTCTCCCTGCGCATCATGTCGGTGGACTACCAGGCCTCCTTTGTGGGGCATCCGCCCGGCAGCGGGTACCCGAGGCTCAGCTTTGTGGAGGACTCCAGGGTGGTGCTGGGAGACTCAAAGGAAGGAGCGTTTGCATACGTCCATCACCTCACGCTCTACGACCTGGAGGCGAGGGGCTTCGTGCGACCGTTCTGCATGGCGTACGTCTCGGCTGACGAGAGGAAAATCATGCTGCAGTTTCAGGAGCTTTCCCTCCGCTTCTCTCAGGCGTCCGAGTGTCTGAAGGCTGGGAACAGGAGGGCGTTTGCCAAGGAGCTCCAGAGGAAGCTGCGGGATCTGGAGTAAGAACTTCCACATAACTTCCTACTTGCTAATATATTATGTGATATCTTTTCAAATTTGTGTTTCAATCATTTAAGTAAAGAGTGAACAGAAAACACATTGAAATATTGTTAAAGGCATTAATGGAAAATCAATGTGTGGGCCCTGGTACAACAATTAGCTGTTGGACCCTTTGCCCCCAAATTATTTCTACTCCTAATTGTATTTCCACCATGTTCCAAGTTCCCTTTTTTAATGGAATACTTCACCCAGAAAATCATCCATTGTGTATCAATTACTCACGCCATGTTATCTTGTGTTCTTGAACAAAAGCATTGTTTTTATTACATGCCTCCATGGTGAACAAGGAATTACGAAGAACAGGGAATACTCTTGATGAATTGACATAAATGGGGTTTACCAAAAGCAAAACCATATCAAAACATAAGCTTACAAACTCTCAAACAACTCATGCATTTATCAAGTTGTATGCTCTCACACAACTACCTAAACATATTCATTTTCACCTGAATCTTACTATTTAATACACTTTATGGAAATCAATCAAAAACATTTAGAGATATTTTATTCACTAGCTAAATTATTATGTACCAACAGACGAGCATTACCTCCCTAGAGTTGATTGCATGGTTTAAAACACAACTATAGCTAAGGACAAGGGTGTAACTTTGGTTTGAGAAGTGGGGGGGGGACAAAACAGGGGGTCCTCCGCAATGAAACATTGTTCTCGATTTAATTCCATTTGCTGCCTTTCTACAAATATATTAGGGACTATGGTGTTAACTAATCCAAGAAAAATGTGTAGTGTAATGAGTGCACACTTATCTAGTATCCTCTCCATGTGAGCCTGTTTTATTTGTGATGACCTCACATCCTCAAGGGGGGGGGGGCTTCTAATCTCCGTTAGCTCCGAGCTAGCACCAGATGCTAACAACAACCCCCATAACTTTCTCTCTCTCTCTCTCTCTCTCTCTCTCTCTCTCTCTCTCTCTCTCACACACAAAATGCGCTCGTGCCACGCACACACAGACGCTCCTCCGTGAAGATGATAAAAAAATAAACACATTTGAAAATTGGGGGGGACACAAACACGATTTTGAAAAGTGGGGGGGACATGTCCCCCCTGTCCCCAGTGGAAATTACGCCCATGGCTAAGGAACCCTAACCCTAATCTCACTGTTTTTGAGCTCCCATGTTACCGGTTTATAGTATTTCTCGTGCAGTAGTTTCCCGATAACGCAGAGGCTCCTCTTAGGAGAAAACCAACCTATATTCCCCTTTTCTAATTGTGTTGTTCCTCCCCTCAGGTACACTCACTCGGTGCTGCAGAGGGAGGAGGGTCTGCAGAGAGAGGCTGGGACTCAGCGCATGTACTCCGCTCACGCCGTGGAGAAAGCCAACGAGCTCGCTAACGTGGAAAAAAGCATCTACGAACACCGAGACCTGCTGAGACAGATCAGCTCCTACAATAAACGTCCGCGCCGAGACCCTCAAGCCGTCAGCTGCCAGAGGTGCATCAACGAGTGCTTGATCGAATGCGAGCAGCTGATAGACAAATATGCAAAGCTTGCCAGGCCTTTTAGCTACAATGACAAAGATGAGACGGGGCAGGCCGTCGATGCTGGAGGTGAAGAAGAAGGGGACGATGAAGGCGTTAAGCGAAGGCCGTCCTACACGCCACAGCTGATCAAAGCCAAGTCTGCAAAGTGTTTCGACAAACGCCTGAAGACCCTGGCGGAGCTGTGCGACGTCACTTTCTACGACGCCACCGTGACGCTCCTGAAGGACACGGAGAAGGGTTTCCGGGGGGATCTTTGCTACCTTCACACTCAACGCCTGGACAAGGCACTACGCAGGAAACAGAGAGTTACCAACTTCCTGTTTGAGGAGGACCTCGGGGATGACGATGAAGAGGATGAAAGGGGGACCCTGAGACCATTCTGTGCTGTGAACCATGCTGTAGATAACTATACTCCTTTAAATCCACCTCATATTGTGCTTGGGACAGAAGCTCTAGTGTTGGATGATCTGGAGCCTCCGGATCCTCTCAACCCCGGCCTTACTTCAGAGACCGAACCTGGGCTTGTGGAGAGCCATCTGGATTCCTCCCCTTCAGATCAAACTCTGGAGACTCAAGGGAGCTCAGAAGGGAACAAAGGAAGCTTCAGCAGCGATAAGAGCGGACTGGATCTCGCAGAGAAGCAACTGAATCGGGCTAAATCACAAGCTCCTGGTCCTGATTGTGAACTGACCAATGAACCGGACATGGAGAGGGAAAGCAGCAGCGAAGATTTGGAGACAACTGCTGGGGATGATGACGGAGACGGGACTCCTGTGTCACTCCTGGAGGTTGTGTCCGAGCTGGAGGCCAGCAGAGAAGACATGTGTGAAGTAATAACTGACGGGGCTTCGGATATATTGATTCCTTTGGACTCTGCTTGCTGTATGGCCCAGGAGGGTTTCCTTTACGAAGCTTCTCCAGCAGAGAGAGCTCCTTGTGTCGGCCAAAGCTCCAACTCCCGATCCCCAGTTGTCAACCAGGAGCCTCAGGCCCTTCTCCCCCTCCAGAGCGACTACACGGTGGGTTCTCCGGGCTCAGAAAGCCCCGCCACTGGACTGGAGTTGCCTGTTGGGCTCCTCGGAGACGCCGTTTCCCGAACCTCATTGGAGGAAGGGTCAGACTGTACCATGAGTGCTTCTACAGGGTCCGATCGGGCTGCTTCACCTCTTGGCTACGGGGGAGTTGTGAACCTGCGCCAGCGGAAGAAGGCCGGACAAGGAGCGCTGAAGTTTGTGCGACAGTATCCGTTTGCCATGCAGGCGCTGTGGTGTCTGCTGAGCGGCCGCACGCTGGTGGTGCTCGGGGCCGACGAGGGGAGGGTCCGCCGGCTCGTTTCTGCTCTCGCTCTCTTTGTGCCGGCGCCGGGGAAATGTGGAGAGAGAGTTCAAGCCTGGCTGTCCTGTCCCTTCACCCTCACCGACCTGCAGAGGTGGAAACTCATTGGCTTACAAAGGTATTTCCAATTTCTATTAAAAGCATTTGAAGTAAAACTCTTTGTATGTTCCCAACGTTTCAACAGCGTTTCAAAAACCTATAACAAACTACAGGAAAGGGAAAACCCCTAAAACTATAATAGCGCCCCTTTAATATAAATAAATGAACAGGTTTGTAATTTGTTAAATTAACATTGTAATGTATGTATTTTTTTTATTTAAGCTTGAGCTAACTTTAAGACTTGACTATTAAGCGCACCTGAATATAAGCCGCACCCACTGGTCGGTCAC
>CALSBZ010015589.1:26021-40745 GCA_943591055.1 Gobionotothen gibberifrons
GGAGTATACTGTATGAGTATTCCGTGTGTGAATGCAGACATTCTCCTACCATGACAAACATGTAAGGCCATCTGCTGACATTGTAGTTTATATATGTAAAGGTTAGCAACTGAGTTAGCCCAGTTAGCACCGTGTCAATGGCTATTAGCACCCCAAAAAACGTTTACCCATTTTCACAGTTGTGGTAGATATAGCTTGCTTGTTTTAAACATCATAAATACACAAACAACAATGAATACTTACAGGTTGTGTACCCGAATCTCCCGCTGGTCCAAACAAAGTAGGAACAGCATCCTCCTTCAGTGTCCTACGCTGTACAAATCCGGCATTCAACAGTACATGTTAGGCTGGCAGAGGGTGCGGCCAGCGCCGTTGGGTGTGGCCATAGCTTCTCTGGATTGGTCCATTTAGTTCCGGGTCGTGCTTTCGAAAGCACGACCCGGAAGAATCAAATGGATGATGACGTTTCACCAACGAGGCGTTTTGGGGAGGTATTTTCTGTTTTAGAGTTTTACTCGCTACAGGGTGTACTTTGAGGGTTTTGACTCTGCACACCGTTTACATGCATAAAAACCTTCATAACACACAAGGGGACGGGTAATAACCGGAAAAGCATGACATGTGATCTTTAACTTTTAATGATCAATAGTTTCAACATCATGTGAATACATAATAGTGTTGTATTTTATCCGGCTGGAATTCAATTTAAATCAACATTTTTGATTACCTTACTAGTTGTGTGTTGTGCAATGTTCCTTATTGGCTTAAGTTAACATTAAAGTAGAGGAGATTTGATGTGTATTGCTATGACACAGTATAGTCAGTTTAAAATTCTGCTGAAGTGTCTGAATCCAATTTTAGATGACAGCCAAGGTGATGATGGACACCTGATGGAATCTTTTTTAATTAAAAGCCTAAAGACATCAAACACAACACAAACAAGGGCACAACCATAAACAAGACTACACATTCAAGTTATTCCTCTTGGCACAAAGAGGCACAAAAGTGTGATCGTCTGAGCTTCTCAATGTTTTAATACAATGTAGTTTGAATTCATCAGACAAAACATTGCCAGTGGACTCGGGTTTAATCTTGTGCTTTTAGGAAAGAATTGCACTTTTTGAGTCTTTTAGTTTGGGCATTTGTATCTCACTAAACTCCTTGAAACATCGATACAAGGAGGTCTTCCCAGAAGTCTTTGCACTGGTTGTTAAATGAGTTTGCTGTTGGCTCAATCGGCTTTCATCACATCTGATCTTTATCTCATTCCCCGTCTGTCTGTCTCAAAGCATCCTCTGTCAACACTGAGTCGCACTGTGAGACTGAGGGAAAGAGACGGGGGGAGACAGATCGACAGTGACAACTACTGCAATTTGGAGGAAGCCAGGATTTCAATATAAACTGAAATGAAGAAAGTCAACAAGACGAATACGTGTTTTCGTTCAAATATAAGTTATTATGTTACCTTACCATTCAGCAGCCTAATTCAACCTCTTGGTTTAATTATATCGACCAATTGTGATGTCGTTTTTTTAATATAAACAAAACAACGCCCTTTAGGGGACATGGAGAAGAAAAAAAAAAAATGTGTTGAAAAAAAATGAAAAATGTTTCTTGCCTTTGCCTTTGCGAGATCAGATCTGTTACTTAAACTTTAAAAACGTTTTTGCACAACATAAAGTCTTACTGATGTGTTTATAGAATAAAAAGTCTGATCCCAAAACTTTTTCTAGGGTTAGGGTTAAAAGTCTACAGACATTGTTTGTTCACAATTTTACTAAAAGCCGACATATCAGGATGTCATATTCTCTTTTAAATATTCTCGTATTTTTGTTTGTATGCTTCTTTAAAGCGTTTTTGAGTACTTAGAAAAGTGCTTTATAAAATAAGTATATTATGCATCTATTGATTATTATTCTTGGTTAATTTGCATCAGTAGAAATTGTCAGGAGTATTGTTTATTGACCGATGAATGATGCAACTCACCAACGTCATCTGTAACTTTAGGAAACTCCTTAGCAGCAAGCTTTCACACCCACACCCCTCTCACTCTGTCCATGTTCATCTCTTTGCCCCTTTGTTTAAGCTATTAGAGAATTTTGCTGAAGTGCAATTCCCACTAAGTAAGGATTTGACTCGAGTCTCGGTTCCGCTTGTTCCCAGAGGTCAGCCTTAGTGGGTAAAGAGAGAGATAGATGGATAGAGGGAGTGCTTGTTTGTGTGCTAAACTTGTGGCCTCATTTCAGAGTTGCAGTCTCAAAGTGCTGGCTTGGCTGTTCTGGAGGGAGGGCAAGAGTGAAGAGGCGCAGAAGGAGCAAGAGGAGAGAGAATAATGCTCAGAAAAGCAAGGGTCGTCAATTATGATCGCCTCCTCCGCCCTGTCCTCGTTATTACTTCCTCTGCTATTACTTGCTTGCTGTGTCTGTCAGACACTTTTAACCCTGCCGGACTAATAAGTAAGTGGGGTTGACGTCAGCCTTAAGTAAAGCTGACCGTGTTTCTAATCTCATTGGAAACGATCCCCAACAAGGCCACCACGACAGCAGAAACAAGTTATTAGAGATGGGAATACTTCACCTGTACGCAATATGTATGCAATGAACCAAAACACACAAGAGCAAGGTTTCTCTCCGAGGACTAAAATAGCTACTCCATGCAGAACAGGGAGTTATTACCACCTATTTAAACAAGGAGGAGTGGGATGGGGGGATGAAGAGAGAGACCTGGGGAGAGAAAGAGATTTTGTGAATGCAATAACGCTCTTAATGGCTAGGAGAATATTAACAAAGTGTGGAGGCAGTCTCAAGGGCATATGCAAATTCAATCGAGAAAGCAACTGTAGGTGGCGAGATGTGTTCCCCGAGCCTGTGTTTATGTGTAAAGAGTCAAGCCCCCTTAGAGAGCGAGTTAAGCATGATGCACATTACCGTGCTCGCTCGGTCAGGGGGTAATGAATCACCTTGAGAACACTTTGTAGGCTATTTCATTTTACAGTCTGTTAACTCTTCATAACAAGTCAATTGAAGTATACAAACACAACAAAGCATTACGTGTGTTGTTAAAGTCAAGGTCGGAAGCTGTGCATCATTTTTACTTGGGAAAAGGAAGGTGAAAAGTACATTTCCTACAATACAGGGATTTGTTTAGCGCTGTATAGTAAACGGTAAGACAGATATGTGGACATTGGCCGTCCTTTTTTAAGTATTTGAAATTGATTTCCCTATCTGCTTGATAAATGTTAGAGTGTAAGGTTCATAGGTTTGCAATGTAGCCCACAGCTCACTTCAGCACAAAGCTCCCCCTACTAATTTCATAATTTGCTAAATGTGTTCATGGCTTGGTTCCCAGAACAAGAGGCTGACTTTCTCATTTAGATTATTGTCTGATTAATGATTAAGACCCCTGGTGTATATTACGAAACACATCTGAGCTGTATTCAGATAATACATTTACTGTACCTAGAACTCTTGACAACCTGGAGACAGTTCTAGGTACAGTAAATGTATTATCTGAATACAGCTCAGATGTGTTTCGTAATATACACCAGGGGTCTTAATCATTAATCAGACAATAATCTAAATGAGAAAGTCAGCCTCTTGTTCTGGGAACTCTCATTCTTACTCTTCTATTATATATCAGAAAGTTAACCCAATCCTAACAACCATTGCTTTTCTTGCTAAAAAGGGAAATTATGATTTAACAAATTAATCAAAATGTGCAGTTTTCCAAATATTCCTTTTTGCTTCCACAACATGTCTTCTTTCTGAGAAGGAAATCGTTCAAATATTAAGGTCTTTATTTTACTACACTATTTATGTATCCTGTATTCAAATGAAGTAAGCATTACTTGTGCCTCATATGCTTAATATAATATATAAGAAAACTAATACAAATAATAAACTATAAAAAGTTTAATGTTGACATCTTTTAGTTTATTTGTTTAATCTAATTCAGGGTATGGCTTATAAAAACAGAAACCTCCACTTCAGCAGCACTTAAATACAACACAATTTCCATTTCCATTTTTTTTGTTTTTTTTTAAGATCATCAACAGCCTGATTTATATGAGATGTATTCCTAAAAACATGGAGAATTGTGTTTTTCTGATTATGGATTGATAACCCTAACCCTAACCCAAAATGGCTTCTGTAAAGACCTTTAACTCTAATATGTTGACAAAATTAGAAAATAACAATAAACCGGCTTTTCCTGTTTTCTGATTGCTGTTCTGGAAATGCAAATAATTACAATAATGCCTAATTTTCATATTAAACATACACTGAAACATTGACTTTAATTAAATGGATTATGTCAACACATTTCCCACAACTGTATTAGGTTGAAAGCAATACTATTAAGTTAAACCAAATATTCATTATTTAAACTTAATGGTATTGCCTTCAACTAACCCAGCGGTCGGCAACCCGCGGCTCTCGAGCCGCATGCGGGTCTTTAAGCCCTCTAATCTGGCTCCCTTGAGTTTAGACAAAAAATAAGAAGGAAATCAAATACAAATATTTGTAGGACTATTTATGTTTTGTTGCACGGTTGAAAATGTTCCGTATCTTGTATTTAGAGGTGATACTGTGACACATAATCTTTTTTTTTAAACGGTTTTAATTAGGTCAACTAAAATATGCGTCATATCCTGCGGTCCCGCACCAGCGCCTTTTCCTTGCAGGCGAATAACCTGACCCCTGGCTCGATGAGCGAACTATGGATAAATCAAAGAAAAGAAAAGTATCGGTGGAACACAGAGGGTTTAATTCTGCGTGGACAGAGTTATATGCTTTCACAGCAAACGATGCTGGCTTACCGGTATGTTTGATATGTGGAGAGAAGTTCTCAACGGTGCTGCAGCCTTTACGTATTGGAGGAAAAACACGGAAAAGGAAGACAGCTGGCGATCTTCAGTCATAATTCAATCAGTTAACTCTTCTTTTTTTTTAGGGTGCAGCTATATGTTTTATTTATTTCAAAGTGGGCCCATTTGAATTATATTCATTTTCTTCAAATGTGTTGCGGACTCCCCAAGTGCTGTGTTGATTTATTTTAAAGTTGGCCTGTGTATTTTTTTTAATTTTCCTTACATGTATAAGAGTTCTTTGTTTATTATTAGAGGTAAACAGTTCTCTATAATATAATACATAATAAATGCAAAAAAACTGTAGTTTTTGTCTATGATGTAACAATATATACAACTTTATAAGCTATCAAGCCATCAAATATGTGTTGCGGCTCCAGACAAAAACAATTGGTGGAAAAAATGGCTCTTTTGGTCAAAAAGGTTGCAGACCCCTGAACTAACCCAATACAGTTATGGGAAATCTGTTGTTATAATACATTTAATTAAAGTCAACGTGTACTGTTATAGAAAACTTGTACTACAAAAAAGAATTTCCTGGATGTAAGCAAATGACTGAGGAGGTTTCAAGAAGATATCTATTAGTTAACATATTTACCTGTATTATCTCCACTTAGCTGAGTAAATTATTTAAATGGTTTTGAAATGTGGTTTTCTGTGCGAGATTATTTGCATGTGTGTGTTGTGGGGAGGTTGTTTGTTCTCCAGCAGAAGATAATGGGACATTTCCCTCCCTTTTTTTTATCAAAGAGAAAATACGACTCAGTTTTGATTGGAGGATTAAACTTTTATCAGCCTTTGTGTGGGAGCCTCATCAAAGGCTTTCAATGATCAATAAATATTGATGGAAGGAACATTAATCATTTATTAAATCCTTGAGCAGTGACAGACACACAAAACTCCTAAGAATTTTAAAAGAAATTCCACTGCTGTTTCTCGTCTTTTGATGAGAGGAAAGTCTTTGAGTCAAATGTTTAGGGATATTATTAGTTTTGGTGGAAAACAAAGCAAAGAGAATGTTTCATCAGAAGATGCAGAAATATTAGCATTTATTGGTAATTCTTGTCATTTGAGTATCTAGTCACATTTTATTTTGTTCACTTTTGGTTGAGCCTTTTAAGTCATAATCAGCTCCTTTGTTTGGAATATTTATAAAGCCTCACAACTCAAACTCAAACAGGCGGCAGACAGTAACTTGAAAGTGACCTATATATATTACGTTTGACTGTTGACATAAATTACATAATATTAGGTTGTTTTTATTCTCTCTTTTAACTGTGTACATAATTATTGAGTATCCATATAATGAACCTTGACAGTGCCATCTTCCAAAGACACCAGCTTCAAGTATTTTACATTAAAGCTCTTCTTTGGTCATAAATGTGAAATATTTGATAAAAGTTGTTTTGTTTTGCTCGTAGACAGTTGCACCATTGTTCTTTGTGCTTTAATGAAGACATGCCAGACAGGCAGCAAAGACCAACACAATACAAAAGTAGTGCTTCTAAAATTGATCCTTGAGAAAACGTTTTTATAGTTTAAAGAGTTAAGAAAGCTAAACAACGGTTTCCCAAAAGGCACACCAAATCGACATCAAAGAACTAGCAACGACAAAAGCTCACAAAATATTTTATTGCACTTGAACACACTGCAGAAACTATAGCCAAAACATTCTGACAATATTGGCTGTTGAGTGTCTATGATATCAAAATGATGATCCAATAGAGTGGTGCGGTGACGAGTCCTAAAACCCGGAAGTGAGTTCGCATTTTAACACTACCGGTTCCCTCGTCTCAGAGCCAATGGGATTTCTCCATAGGATTTTGGAAAATAGCTCGAAATAAGGTCTGTGGTTGACACAAATGTAAGAAACGCATCACGTTTTGTTCTATGACATTAAATACATCAGCAGTGACCCCGCTGGTGATTTTTGAAGAGTTTACGTGTCTGAAAAAACTATGGTTGTTAACAAGTGGCTGAATAGGACTACAGAAGTTGTCCAGGCCGTTTTACGTCATTACACCGAACACGTAAAACACTCCCGCTAAGTTTGTTTGCCCTGTTCTGCTTGAAAGCAAGTGCCTGCCTCCTGGAAACTGTTCAAACAAACGCTTCAACTTGTACCATTCAGAATCTGTATTTTTGAATATCGATCTTAAGTTGGCGTGACGTAGAAGTCGTGCGACCCTGCTGTACTCGGCTGTAGCATAACGTTAGCATTTTGCTTCTGGCGATTAGATTTATGATACGAAAATTATAAAAGTAGGAGACGTGGAGATTATCCGGCTGAACAAAACGTGCATTTATCAAACAGGTTCGTTTTCCACAGACCTTATTTCGAGCTATTTTCCAAAATCCTATGGAGAAATCCCATTGCTTTTTTGTCGAGGGAACCCATGCACAGTTTATTTCCGGGTAAATACGTCATCCCTGCACCACTCTATTGCATCCAATCTAAGTGGGAGTATAGGTGTTCTATTTGTTCATGCTTTGTTTGAGTGAAGACCCATTGTATCAGTCTTAAAAAAACACTAACCCTACAGTAGGCAATTTCTTTTTAAAGAGGCTTAACAGAATGTGTAGAAACCCCCACACAGAATGATTAGAAACTGAGATGGCAGATTTACATTAAAGCTGGATGTTTAGAGAACCAAACATGGACCATTCCGTTGAAGTGCATAAGTTACCCGGTCAGTTCATTATATAACATCTTACAGTAGCCTTTCAAATCAACAGCGACAGGTGGGACCACAGATTCTCCTCATCTTTGTTGAAGATTTAAGGCAACACCGTGTGGCAAGTTAAAGGTCACCTATTATGCAAAATCCACTTTCATGTCTTTTATGCATAAACATGTTTACTTTACTCTGTGTAAAGAGATTCTGAAAGTTTCAGGAAAACATATTTGCTCACTTTTTGTCCTGATCCATTTATATAAAAACCTGTCTGAAAATGATCTGATCAGATTTTGGCCACTTTATGATGTCATAACGTTTTTGTTGGCTTGTGTAACCATTAGCCAATAAACAACCTAGGTAACACCCGCCCACTTTAACACCGGAATCTCCTCCTAGAGCACCATTGTGTTCTTTTTAACCAAATGTCTCTCAGAGGGGCGTGGGGAGGGGCTCCTTATTTTCATCTAAAGTAACAGACAGAGAATCAGCACTTTTGAAACAGGGCTGAAACAGAGGGGATTATGGGATGCTACCAGAGTTGGGTGTAACGCGTTACTGTAATAATATTACTTTTGTCTGTAACGGAGTAGTGTAACGCGCTACTTTTATAATTCACTTATCACACTACAGTTACTAACATTCCCCTGACACGCGTTACTTCGCTACTTTTATTAAATCAGTCATAATCACACTGACAGACAAGAGGGATTTCCGCCGCAGGTTTATATGTACGTAATCTGCGCGACTTGCACGTCCACATCTCCACGTGCAGTGCTGCATAAACATGGCTGAGTCAGCGATAACTTTCGAGGGGTGGAGGTATGCCCATTATTTTGAGTTCGTCCAAAGAATAGACAGGAATGTGACGGTGAGGTGCAAACTGTGTCCAGGCCAGAAGCTGTTATCCACTGCTGTAAACACCACGTCAAACCTCAACAAACACCTGCAAAGAACACATGCTAAGGTGAAGCTAATAGCCAAGGACCCCCGAACCCAGAGTGAGGATGTTGTGAGTGCGCCGCCGCCAACTCCGAAGCAGCAACAATTAGAATTTGGAGGACCGGTAACCAAAGCAGAGATGGACAGGCTTGTAGCATCCTTCATAGTAGAGGAAATGTTGCCCATGTGCACAGTGGAATCACCATCGTTCAGAGATATACTGCACAAAATATACAGATAGCAGGAGACAGAGGACAGCCATGGTCAGATAGGAAAACATTCAGGAGCTATCTGGATCAGTCTTATGCGACAATGGAAACTGAACTAAAGAGAACATTTGAAACTTTAGCAGTCTGCGTGATCTGCCTGTAGGGAGGGGCGGGCCGGCCCTGCGAGTAAAGTAACTAGTAAAGTAACGAGTTTATGTAGAGAGTAACGAAGTAGTGTAATATATTACTTTTTTTTTGTAACGACCCCATGGACTCTACAATGATCTGTTTGGTATTTCCAGCCAAACACTTCAGAGAAATATTTGTATATATCTGAGACCTATAATAAAGTAATGAAAAACAGTATAATAGGGGACCTTTAAAGGATTGTCCCTTGATAGTCTCTTGTCTGTAAATATAGTGACTGTTGTAGCTGAAGGTGAGTTACACAGCCTTCCATAGAGGATTTGCAACGTAAACTCCAGAGCCTTGTTTCATGGTGTGGACCGGTGTTAAAGCAGTATGGGGCATTAGTTTACATCTGTGGGGACACATTTATCATCCTGGGGCTGTCAGCAGTATGTCACTGTCTTTGCCCCCCAGGCCTGCAGCCACCACAGGGGTTTGACAGATTTGTGTGTGTGAGAGAGAGACAGAAGGAGAAGGATGGGGCCCCGAAAGGCGCCTTCACCCTAAATGACCTTGTGTGTAAGTGATGTAATGAGACAAAAGATTAATGATATAGAGTAACAATGTGGACTTTCCTTGTGCTCACACTATAGTCTAAATGCATTGATATCCATCTCTGATCAAATGTATTTCTTTAATGGAAAGAAAGAGGGTACTGCCAACTCTGTTAAGTCTCTAACTAAATGATGGATGACAGTTTCTCTTTTTAGAGAGCCAACCAACCACAGCACCGGGCAGAAAAAGAGTCTATATTATTTATTATTAATGTCAAAGGCTCAAAAGATACTGGGTACATATATGGTATTAAATATAATCTGACAGATGTAAGAATCCTACCTTAACAGATCTGAAAAAGAAGAAGAAAAAAGGCAGACTGTAAATATAGAGCACTTCATTTTAAATAAGGAATGATTTCAGACACAGCCCTTGTCACTTCACTTGACACTCCTACTGGTTTGTTGGGCCCCCTGCACATTGGGGTGCATTAACCTCCCATGCATTAAATTGCTGGAAACACCATCTGTTGTTGAATAAACCTGATATAATTTGACTACATTTGGATCAGGTGTTGCATACAGTAGATGGGTCCAGAGCACAATGACAGATGATGTAGACCAGGGGTGTCAAACTCAAGGCCCGCGGGCCAAATCCGGCCTGCTACCTCATTGTATGTGGCCCGCAAGATATCGAAAAGAATATAATATACAATACAATTGGGGTAATTGTCGAATATTTGCTTTCAATTATTTGCCTTATAGACTTCTGCTTTCAGACGTAGTTATTCATGAAGTTATTACCAGAACTGATAATAATCAAATGCAGAGCCAATAATGTAATATAATACATTATTTAATATATATTATATATTTATATATGTTTATTTATATAGTCTTAAAGTTACAACCGGCCCTTTCAGTGCAACCATAATGCTAATGCGGCCCGCAATGAAATTGAGTTTGACACCCCTGATGTAGTAAAGGCACCAGCTTAACATTGGAAGGTGGAGTAGGCCCAACAGTTAACAAACTAAATCTGAGGGGCCTTAAGACCCTGGCTTGGTAGGTTGAGTGGCCGTCTACCAATCAGAAGGTGGGTGGCTCGTACCCCAGCCCCTACACTCAACAAGTCAATGTCTAATAGGGCAAGATACTTGACCCTAAATTGCTCCAGATGGCCAACGGTGTGTGTGAACGTTGGTCTCCCTGAATATGTGGCACCTTGCATGGAAGCCTCTGCTTCTGTATGAATGGTTGGGAATGATTAGTGACACTTTACCTCAGCCACATCACATGCATTACATTGATGCAGACAATGTTGACAATATTGCTTACTGCACATATTTTATATTATATAATTGATTGCATTCTATTTCAATGTAAATTACTGCTTTATTGTATTGCTATCTTACTATATTTGTGTTACAGTGTTCTTAATATAGTTCGCTATCTGTGCTCTTTTAAAAAAAAAAGTTTAATTTTTATGTATGCACCATGACACCTAGTCAAATTCCTCGTACACGTGAACCTACCTGGTAATAAACCCGTTTCTGATTCTGATTCTGATTGTATATCTAAACTCGTTTTGAGTCCATGTACAATGTGTGATTCATATAAACCTACAGTATATATTTGGTTACCATTTCAGTTGTATGGTTATTTTATAGAGTGCATGAAATATGGACGCGGTCTCCATGATGTCACTCATATGTTTCTGAAGAACCACTCTGAAGCTCAAAGTGGGAAACGGCGGCTGTTTATTTTTGCCCTAAAGTTGGGTTTTTAGCCAGCATCAAGTGGTCATCGATCTACACTCTTTGCCATTTCTGTTACACTGAACTGCTGCTTGGTTTACTCAAACATATGGACATGAATGTTGATATTGGACGATGATGCACTCTTTTACATTCAAAGGAAATGTTTTTCAAGTACTGGCTTTCTATAATATCCATGTCTGGCAGCTATGCTCTGGTGTCAAACAAACGTTCCAATGTATATTAAAATGAGGATACTGAAACACTACCATTGTGGAGAGAAAAAGTTGAAGGTAATACATTTGAAAATGTAAAAAGTTATATTTAACTGCTCCCCAGAATATTTTACCCTGCATTATGACTGTACTGGGTCCCAGAACTTTCTGGGTATGAAATTAATGTTTCAAAGAGTGAGCAAAGAGCTTTTCGCTGTCAACTCTGCTGTGCAATCATTCTTCTTTAACTCCTGCCTTTTTATTGAGGTGACCACTGAACACTTTACTTACTGGGTGTAGCTAACATATATTTCACTTCTTTAAGCTTAAGGTTGCTCTTACATGTAGGCTATGCTAACACATGATATACATTGGACCTACACTGAGATGTTCAGAACCTTTTAGAGCTTTATTCCAAGGCCACTTAATCACAGGTATGTTTAGGTGTCATTATATATGCTGTGTTCTAGTAGACTGAATCATATTGAGAATTGCTTTCTAATGCTTTGTCTATGAATTTATGAATGAGCTGTATTGGATTGCATTCAATTGTACGAATAATGAAGAAGCACTCTGTTTGACTTAATTATTTCAAACAGATCATTC
Source organism: Gobionotothen gibberifrons (assembly GCA_943591055.1). NCBI lineage: Eukaryota > Metazoa > Chordata > Actinopteri > Perciformes > Nototheniidae > Gobionotothen > Gobionotothen gibberifrons. The sequence continues at coordinate 37,973 of CALSBZ010015589.1, forward strand.
CGGATTTCTGGGACTTAAAGAAATGACTCTATTGAAACAAAGAAAAGTACTGCTCTTTGGTCAAATAGATGATTTAATTTATATTGTGGGAGTTACGGTGTAGCAACTGACTTTCCAGATAATCCATATCCGGGACAAGACTTCCTCTTCTGTGCTTTTGCCATTCCAATTAGCAACTTCAGATGTGAGATCAATTCAGAGTTTAGAAATGACATATATGCCGATTATCGGGGCCGATATTCCGCATTTGACCGATTATCGGTATCGGCCTTTTCTTTATTAAATTGCAATGCAATTTCTCCATAGGATTTTGGAAAATAGCTCGAAATAAGGTCTGTGGTAGAAACACATTTAAGAGACGGATCACGTTTTGTTCTGCCGGATAATATCCACATGTCTACCCTACTTTTATAATTTTCGAATCATAAATCTAGTCGCAAGAAGCAAAATGCTAACGTTATGCTATAAACGAACTACAGCAGGGTCGCTGCTTCAACGTCACGCCAATTTAAGATCCATATTCAAACATACAGATTGTAAATGGTACAAGTTGAAGCGCTTGTTTGAACAGTTTGCAGGAGGCAGGTACTTGCTTTCAAGCAGAACAGGGCAAACAAACTTAGTGGGAGTGTTTTACGTGTTCGGTGTAATGCCGTAAAACGGCCTGGACAACTTCTGTAGTCCTATTCAGCCACATGTTAAAGGTGACCTATCATGCAAAATGCACTTTTGTACGTCTTTTATACATGAATATGTGTCCCCGGTGTTCCAGGGAACTCACCAAGTGTCAGAAAACACAACCCTCTCTATTTTCCTCCATACCCAAATCTCTTAAAAAGGGGCTGCAACGGATCTGATACAGACTGATCCAGATTTGAACACTTCTCTGACATCACAGAAGTGGCGCTAAGGCTATTGGGCCAACTCCACCAATCAGGAGGAGACAGCCACGGACATTGCCGTTCGAAAGCGCTGGAGACGCTGTAGTACATATGCCAGGCCTGTAGATGGTGCTGCTCTCACAGAATCAGCCCATGAAAAGACAGTGTTAAATTGAGCGAAATGAGGAATGGCTAAATGCATGATCTGTTTGGTATTTTGAAAAATAAAAAGTATAAATATGCCTTATATAGGTATGGTCCTACACTATATTATTCAAATATAGCATGATCGGTCCACTTTAACAACCATCGTTTTTCAGACACGTAAACTCTTCAAAAATCACCAGCGGGGTCACTGCTGATGTATTTAATGTCGTAGAACAAAACGTGATCTGTCTCTTCAATTTGTGTCAAACACAGACCTTATTTGGAGCTATTTTCCAAAATCCTATGGAGAAATTGCATTGCTTTTTATCGAAGGAACCGGAAGTGGTAAAAATGCTAACTTACTTCCGGGTTTTAGGACGTGTCACTGCGGTTCTCTATTGGGATTGTATGCTAGATAGACAGGCATTGTTTTGATATAATAAATTAAGCATTATTGTTAGTTAAGCGTGTCAGCCTGCAGCCCCACTTTTAACTCTCTGTCTCTCTCTAACTCATTGCAGATGGCTGCACTAAAGAAAAGGGCACAGAGAGTAAACCAGTTGTAAGACGTTTAAAAGTTCATTGAACATAATATATGCTTAAATGCATTTCAAAGAAGTTGTGTTGGAGTTTGTGTTATTCTACATTTTGACAGCAAGATTTTCTGATTTTAATGCAAATGTATATCGGTTCCAAATATCGGTTATCGGTCTCCTTGATTACTAATAATCGGTATCGGTATCGGCCTTGAAAAAGCCATATCGGTCGATCCCTAGAATTAGGGTTGAGGTTCAGGGTTAAATTGTTTGCAATTGATCTGTGGACACAGGTGTGGCAAATGTGTGGTTTGTGCAGTGTTATTGGCTGCTGATAAAAATGGAACAGGACCCTCATGGTGTTCCCGAACGCAGACCACTGGGCAGAGGCGGGTCTGCAAGGGGCCGTCAATCAATTGTCAATCAGTGGTGCCCGGTTTTTTTAAATCCAGAGTTTTTCAAATGGTCCAACGGTCATTCCAGTCCAGAGATAATCAAGTTGACAGGTGGGTGGGATTGAAAATGAGTAACCAAGGGTTTGGTCAGATGACCATCACCAAAGTTGTATAGGTGCTTTTTCAGTTTGGTGAGTATGGTGTGAAATAGTGTTTATTACAGTCCAAAAAAGCAACTTGACACGTGCGATCAATTAAGAGTATGACTTATATGACAAAGTTAGGGTTAGGGTTAGAACTACAAATACATACCAGAATGCTACTAATATCCAAATCGTGTCCCAATACACACATATTATGCATTCATATGTAGATATAGAGATTACTTTGTGTAGAAATTGTTTAAAATACTTTGACAACTTCAATCAGTGACACATATTCACAAGAACTTTGTTTTAAGGGTGCACTTAAATGTAACACCTTCACACAATGCATATATGTATGGTTGTTGTTGTTTTCGACCTGTGAAAGGGAACTTTTATCCAATTGGAACATGAACTTAACACAGAAGTTTTATCTTTACACAGTATTTCTTTGTTTTCCTCTCTGTGTGTTGTACACTTTGATTGAACTATGTTGTGTGTAAAGATAGTGCCATACAAATAAAGTTGAGAAAGGTAGTCCTGTCTAGATTAAAGAGAACCTTCAGGATGTACAGCTGTTCGTCAGTCAGATTACTTACCATGTGTAGAATTTAGGGTGACGAAGTGTGTGTGTGTGTGTGTGTGTGTGTGTGTGTGTGTGTGTGTGTGTG
>CALSBZ010015589.1:43023-57387 GCA_943591055.1 Gobionotothen gibberifrons
GTGTGTGTGTGTGTGTGTGTGTGTGTGTGTGTGTGTGTGTGTGTGTGAGAGAGAGAGCTATTCCTGTTTCTTGACCAAGCTGATGCAGTTAGGGTTCTTTCAGAGATAGCTAATTGAAAAGAAAATGCAGTTTGAGAAACAAATTGAATGGCAAAGGTAACCTTAAATGTGACAAAACAAAAGAGGGTGAATATGTAATCTTAGTAGAAACAATACATTGTCTGATGTGCGCATTGTGGATAAAGAAAATTAAAGACAAAAAAAAGTGGGTTCATGCGCTGGTTCTCTGAAAGAAGAGGGAGAGGCGGAAACTCTAATTAAGGATAAGAGACTCTTTCTGTCTCCCTCCTTTCTTTTGTGTGCCTCAGCAACTTTTACAGCACTTCTTTTTCCTCCCCTCCTCCCTTTTTTTCTCATTTACTGCAGTGGCAAGCACATTCCCCCACTCTCTGCTCAGTGCCTGCAGCATGGGAGAGTGCTGGAAAGACTTCTCTCAGGGCACACACACACACACGCACACACACACACTCATAATGCAGGAATGCATATCCCCCAACACACTTGTAATTTCGGCATTGTTGTGCATGGATAAACATGCAAACAAAAAGACATGCACACTAATATTGCGTAGTGAGGTGAGTTGTCCCGCTGGGCAACAGCAGGGGGTATGGGACTCAAAGACGATGTGATTCCTTCTCTGATCTCAGATAATGTAAGAAAAGAGAAATAAAAGATGAAAGATGAAAGGTGGAAAGAGGACAAGGGAGAAGGGAAGAGAAGGGGGAGGATAAATTAGAGAAGCTGAGGAAAGAGATGAGGGATGAAGGAGAGATGTTGGTGGACAAAGAGGGAGAAAAAGGGGAGAGAGGGGGAAGAGGAAGTCAGGCGAGGATAAGAGATAGATGAGATGGAGAGATGCTGTGGATGCCTTAGCCAGGAGACTATTAGCATTCACACCCCGATGCCTTCCCCTCATCCTCCCATCGCCCCCTCTATCTTGTCCATCAGTTTCCATCTGAGGCTTTAGGGTGAAAGATTCACTTAACAGGCGTGCACATACAAACACATACTGTAGCAGCGCACACTTATTTCATTCATGAAATTCTCTTCACGTAATTCCCTAAATAGTCTCTTTATACTGTTTGTTTTTGCTGGCTGATTTTCAACAACAGTGAATTCTCAATTGATGTGAAAATGGCCCTCATGACTAACCTCTTTCCTGGCTTCCATTGTTTCCAGGACATTTGCATTGTCAAAACATAAATCTCTCAGACGCGCTGATGAGCTGTTGTGAAAAACTCTGTGTCCTACTTCCACATCCATTATTATATGTTGCTGTTTTCCTCTGAGACACGATCTCTCATCACACTTTGGAGTAGTTTGGGATACAGACAGACAAAGAGATAGAGAGAATAAAATAGAAGTACCGCAAATTCCTTTCAGCCTTTATATTTGGTTGGAAGAACACGTCATTCTTTCTAATTCGAGATATAAAGAAACCCAGACGGACTATTGTTTGACGTAGGCTCTCACTTGTTTATAGTGATCTTGCAGTGATTTAAAACTAAAATGGAAGCGGTGATGACTGATCGATGTAGGAGTAAAGCCAGCACCTCTATGTTCTATTTAAATAACATCTCAGACAAAAAGAAGTGTATGTAATGACGGTTAAACGTTTTCAAATTTTCTAAATTAAGAGTAATGGGATTGCCTCCACACAGCTATCAACCAAGAACCCAGGATTTAAGCAAGAATTATACATAGTGGCTAATTCATGGAATAGCCACTATGTGACTTGCTCTATCGAAATCAGTCGCATTGACCCGAAGACACATTTTGAGTTTTATGTTGGAAAGAGGAGATTCCTAGCTTTCTAATGATATCAGGATTGTTTTTGTACTCCAAATATTAGGGAAAATATGTCACATTATATAATGACTGTCACTGAGTCATCATTTTGAGAAAAAGGCCTTTAAAGTTTCCTCTTCTCTGGAATCCATCGATCTGACTGAGTATTAGCAGCTAATAAATTATCAAAGTAGTACGGAGGGAAAATATTTTCGTTTGGATTACTGGTCTGGGGCAAGCTCGCGAGTGTGTGTGTGTATGTGTATGTATGTGTGTGTTTGTGTATTTTTGCGTTTGTGTGTATTGTGTTTGTTTCCCGGGGAAAACACTCACGAGAAACACCGGCTGTTGTTATGCCTGCTGTGACGTCAAGTTACTCCGTTCTCCGCTTGTAATTATGCAGTTACAAGCTTCAAAGTTGTATTTATCATCTGAATTTGCCAAAACAAGTTTAATATTCTGAAAGCCAAGACTTTGTTTATTTGAAATCAGATGAGAACAAACTGTCACGGACCCTGCCGTGTTATCTATGATTACTATACGCTTACATTCATAATTTCAGCGGGAGGGAGGGGGAGCGGCGCTGCGGTAGAGCAGAGTGCGAGTGAGAGGTGCCTGTCATCTTCCCTTTACAAGCTTCAAAAAAGTATTTATCGTGTGATTTTGGAAATAAAAGTTTCATATTCTGAAAGCCAAGACTTTGTTTATTTAAAATGAAACAAAACACCCGAACCCCGAAAAACAATTTTTTTACGCAAATCCACGTTTATTTTGAAATGAGCCGTGCGGGTCACATATGCCACTTAGATTGACGACTGAAAATGTATGGATATTTAAGTCATACAATTCTAAGTGAATTTAATCTTAACCTCAACGAGAGCCCATCTCCAACGCTGTATACAGTTTGCTTTACACATCTGTCTAGCAGCCAAGAGTTTGAGCTAACCTTGCAGCTAGCAGCTAATGTTGCTACTGTAAATGTGCAATTGAAGGCTACATTGCCAATAGAGTTATAATTGTTTGGTGGGTTACCTTATGGTTGGGAGTTGAAGCCATTTGTTGGCACATCAATTTTAAACCGTAACTTCAACCAAAGCAACTTCCTCGTATGTGTAAACCTACTTGGTAATAAAACCGATTCTGATTCTGATTGAGTGCAATCGCGGTCATTAGCTATCCAAATCCAAATGGTCAACGGCTTGCTCCTGAAACTGAAAATGGTCCCGTAAGACTCAGCACAAAGAAGATCATCCACATGCTGATGCTAGTCACCTATACAGTCTATGATGTACAGCCATGAGTTATCATGTGACCAAGGTCTTTTTATTTACGAGGTGATCAAGTGGTGATCAAGTTTTATTCAGAGTAAAAGAGAATTTCTTCCAAAGAGATGTGTCCACTCAGTTGTATTTCACATATGTGAAATACAACTGAGTGGACACATCTCTTCAGCAACCTCAACCTAATCTTGTTGGTTAACAGTTCATCAATGCTTCAAGAGGGTCAGCTATCAATCAGAAAATTAGCTGCACATTAGCATCCATAGCACACACAAACACACTCACATACACTCCCATGGCATGCTAACAGCAGATGTTAATTGAACAACCACATCAGTGTAATTAGGGAGGAGGGATAACAGGGTTACATATTTATTTGACAATTATTCTAATCATTGGCACATTTACAGTATGATAAACTCTTGAACTGCTCATTTTACTAAGCTGTGAATTTGAGCGTAATAATGCTGCTTATAGATGAGAGGAGAGGAGAGGAGAGGAGAGGAGAGGAGAGGAGAGGAGAGGAGAGGCAGAAGTGATGGAGCCTAAAAAGGCTGTAAGTGAAAAGGTTAGAGAGAGCAAGCCAGAGGAGAAATCAATAGGCCGAATGTTGACATAACCTTCTATTCATCCAATAATAACCGCACCCTTGAGGCTTGTATTTGGGAAAACACACACACACATAGACACACACACTCACACACTCAGTAGGTCGAGTGCACTCGGTGATGTATCATCCGGCAGTTCACAAGGGACTGTTAGAAGTTAAGTGGGAACATGTGTTGAAGCTTCTGACTGCTGTTTGAATGTGTGTGTGTGTGTGTGTGTGTTTGTCACTGCTCCTTCCCTTCTCTGCCGTTAGTGTAAAACATAAATACTGCTGTAATAACACTCGCACCTCTATTATTCTTATCTGTTCTTTCCTCACTCCACATTGTTATTTATGTATTCCTTTCCTCGTTTGTTTTCCTCCTTCCAACAATCACACATGCTTATTTACTGTCCTTACATTTTTCTTTCCTTTCCTTCATTGCGCATATTCACTGAATCACTTTAAAGCAGTTGTTGCATACAAAAACGTTTAACTATTTACACATGACCTTGCAAGAACCTGTATACCTTATGCCTTCTGCCTGGTGATCAATTATTAAGCAGCAGCATCGCATTTTGCATTTCCATACCAAGTTTACATTAGCATTACATACATTAAATCATGCATGCTTCCTCCATATTCGCAGCTGTAGTGAACCACACTCGCTGCTCCCCAAACTCTACGGTCACAACCAGCTGGCATTAGTGTCAGCTGCTCCGATGGCCGTTAAGATAGTGTGTATATGTCAGGGCGCATGCTTAATGCATAAGTGTGTTTACAATATTTTATGTATTCCTCATAAATGTAGGTACTGGAATCACAAGCAATTAAATACCTAAATGTTCTCTTATGGCATGGGAGCTCACAGACATTGTATGTACATAATGCACACACAGAACATTGGTAACTGAATACACAAGTATACAGCTACAAACTGGTTAGTAGACATTTAAAATGACAGGAGGTATCAAATAAAACGACTTATAAATGACACTAGAGCGAAGGTGTGGCACAAAATCTGAGACCTATTAATTATGCAAAAGTGTCAAAAAAGTGTACTTTCTTCATATTCACTGTGATTTTAATGCTGTTTATAAAATACCCTCCTGTCAATCTTGATAACATTAGTGACAGGATCTTTTGTGCAATATTTGTAAGAAAATATCAGCATCAACATCCAGCAGAGTGATTTCAGCAGAATCTTACAGACTCAATGATTTCACATTGCTTCAGGGGGTTCGGGCAGAAATACTGTATGTCTATATAAGGTAAGAGCTGCTGTAGCAATTTGGAGACCTGAACCTCACTATCTGCCAAGTACAATAAATACACAGGAACGAGTGTCGCTGACATTGCTGCGGGATAAGAAATGACATGTCCAAGTGACATTTCTGACACATGGTACAGGAACAACAGCACTTAGTGTCCGGTGTGTAGGGACGGCAGACTATAAATATCACCCTACATTTTCACTTTTAACATGATGACCTCAATATGTGCATTAAAAAAATGGGGCAAAAGTGGCAGCTGTATAGCAGATCCTAGCTTTCCTTAGGTATATATTTCAGGATGTCAGGAACGTGTAGCTGTAATGGATGGATTGATGGTCTTTATCATCAGGATGTAAAAAAAGCAGGTCTCCCTTTAAAAAGAGATCAATGATCTCAAGGGATACACCTGGATAAATAAAGGCTTGAAATGAAATGAAATCATCCCCAAAGTGAACATTATTTTTGATCAGGTCAGTATCGTACACACAATCAAATACAAAAATAAAAGTCTATGATGATTATCTTTCCATTGTTAGCACAAAAGTCATGCCATATGTTGTTGGCAATTGCATAATGACTGTAATTTAAGCAGCAACGGCATGACCAAATGGGTAGTTTGACTGAAAGCTGCTTCAAATATCTCAATTAAGTACATAAAAAAACTCAGATTAGACCAAAAAAAAGGTCAATAGACCTTGCCATAAGATTGTAACACCATTGTCCTATTATTGTCACCCCTTTAAATGTTGTGTCTGAAAACAGTTGGCTATTTGCACATCAAAAATACATGAAGCAACATTCATTTAGAGTTGTTGTTGATGTGGCAACTTTCATCCAGAACAGGCATCGAAACACTTATCATATCATAAAATTAATATTGCAAACTCTTTTTTCCAAGCATACTTGGTGTCTGGGGCCTCAGAATGAATGTTGGTCCAATGTTAACCATATTTTATCTCTTATTTGGTCTCCACCACCTCCTAATCGTAATTTGATGCTTAGCAGGTAGCATAGAATTTGTTATCATACAGTATGTTAGCCAAAGAGCTACCAGCTGTGGCTTGAAACAACGCTGATAAGTGTGATATGATCGGTAAAATTGCAGCTGTAAATTACAAATAAACGTAATGAGGCTAAAACGCTTTGTACCATAGAGCAAGGAAAACCGCAGAGTCTGGTTATATAATTATCGTTTGGCGCTACAAGCAATCCCTCTCACATTACAGTCATTTGATCAATGTTTTGTATAAACAATAGTGATTAAAGCAGCGTTAAAAACATTTAGAATAATGGGTAATAATGGTGTCAAAACAGCAGGAAAGGCACAGGTGTTACTCACAAAATGAATGATGGTTCGGTGAGACAGGTGTTACTTCCAAAATGAACGATGGCACCATTAAAGTGTGTGACAGTGTCACACACTTTAATGTTGTGACAGTGAGGAGGCAATACCAGAACCAAGAGTTTAAGCAGATTAATGGAATTCAGCTATCATTAATTAGACCTGTGCTTTCCCTGCTGTGACATGTCAAAATATGTTCTCAGAAGATCAGTGCTACAGCACCGCCCACTCTGTTTGAATGATAAATGGTCTCGTGCAGGAGCAGACACACCCTGGCAATTAGTACCAAAGATGACACTAACCTCATTTTGCTGCTAAAACTGCGTCTTTTATGGTGATAAAAGTGTGTGTGGTACTGGTCTATGTGTGGTCTATGGTGACAGTAATGTTAGATGGCATTCACTGAAAGACCAGGGATGCTGCCCCCCTCGCTGCACTGACTGTGTCCGAACCTGATACACAGTGAGAGTCAGTGTTTGGCGACATTACCGATGCATTGATCTTTCTGGAACAGTGCAGCTTTTAATTACCAACAGCTGCAAGAGCCTTTTATAATGAGGGGCTCTCTCAGACCTAATTACCCGGCTTTACTGTTGCACATACAAGCCGAGATGTATGCATGCAACCACACATCTCGCTACTTCAGACCAATTAAAGATTCAACATTAAGCCTCTTTCTATCTTCCCAACTCTCCAATTTCCTGCACTCTATTCCTCTCTGGCGTTTTCTTAATTGGTCGGCTTGGGTTCTGTGTGGTTCTGTGAATCCTACTATTCGCTTTTTTTTTGTTGCTTTATTGCTTATTTGCCTATAGTGTCTTACGATACTCTGGACGTGTCTGGTGTTCACGAGTATGTGTCGGCTATTTAAAAAAAATGTTTTACAAAGTTGGTTTTCATCTAAATGTGACCATCAATCCAATGAGGCTAGTCCAAATCAGCAAGACCTTATTAGCCTTTTTCTTATCGGACCAGTTTAACTTAAAGGGGCCTTTGCTTTTGAGGGTTTTCCCTATTCCTGTAGTGTCTTATGTATGTTTTTGTGCATGTAAATGGTCTGTGAAGGCTAAAATCTTGAAGTTCCCAAAGTTTCTCCCCCACAGTCCCCCCTCCCTGAAAAGCCTTAATTTGACTCCCTTGTTTTCTTCCTTAACGTAGTGATATCACTATGTTACACTCATGCCTCTATTGACTAGCGCTCCAACACATTATACATGAAAGGTTAAGTGGCGGGACATCTCTTAGGGCAGTGACCATCGACTCGCGGCCCGTGGGCCAAATATGGCACGACAGACATTTTAATCTGGCACGCACTGTGGTGCTGGCTGAGTGGTTAGTGCATTTGCCCCCCACTCATTTTATTTTTTTAAACGTCTCTTGAGTAATGTGCAGTAGCGGAGTCCAACAGAGAGGCAGCAGCTGCGGGACAGTAGCCTGCGTACTGCGTAGCCTTCCCTGCCCCGAAGAAGAAGTCATCCTTCGTTAGTGTGAAGAGTCTGCTTTATGCACTCCGCCCGGCGACACGCTCCATTAACACCCCCCCCCCCCAGTCGACAACTTCAAAGTTCAGGGCTGGCCTCCGAAAGTGTCTCTAGGAATATTTTTAGCCCTTGGACAAATGTAGTTGGTGATCCCTGTCTTAGGGATTGACAGCCAGGCAGTATGAGCAAAACATACAGCTTTTTTTAATAAAGCATGTCAACACGTCACTGTAGAATCACATTTGCATAATGGGGCCCCACATTTCCATTTTTAGCAAGGAACTTAATTTGTCTAGTGGACATATAAGACATACGATAAACTAAAACTTAAAAGTAGTGGCAGAGTGTGTAATATGAGTAAGTGTGGATGTACATTGATATATTCTCTATTTATTGTGTTATTAGTAGGGTCACCAAACAGCATGAAGGAATCACTGTCCTTCTTGTCTTGATATCGTAAAAAGTTGCATCCTGGGAGCCAACATGGATTCCTAATTACTAAAATGCATTCACTCAATACACATTACACAAACAATAGTCAAAATGTCACTCTAACATCAATATTACGCCTTTACAGAATATCACACTCTCAATTTAAACTATTTTATTCAAAAGACAGTTTTCGTGTTGGGTATTCTGTGATGGGTATTGATTCACTGATTTTCTTGACGCCTGCTGAAGGTCATTTCATTCATACTCGTGCATACATTTGTCCCTCTAAATGTTAGTTTAGCCCTCTGATATTTAAGGCTCTAATGGACCGTTGGACTCAGACATTGTCAGGATGAGCGTTAGCTCTGCTGTGCAGCAGTCTGCTGTGCTTGACCTTCTCTCACAATCATTAGAAATACAGAGGCATGCAGAGAGCGAATAAAGAATTAACTAGAGCAGAACACACACAGTTTGTTCAAAGCCACATGTTAATTATATTGTATTCAAATCTGTTTTATTTATGTATGTATTCAGCCAAACATTTAAGATTATTGTATTTCACATTGTTTCACACTTTAATAATCGTGTATTCCATCTAGCAGTCATACTGTAGAGCTAATTGATCTACAGTTCAGTATTCCTACATGCGACCAACATCAAATGCTGAGGCAAGTTCTTTAACACATCTTCAATTTACCAAGTTAATCTGCTGTCAAGACCATTATCTATGCAGTCTTTATGTTACTTTATATAGAGTAGACCATCACTAAAGCATTATCACTGTTATTAATTTTAGCTGACGCTTCTTTCCAAAGTGACTTACATAAACTTAAATACTGAAGACATGCCAATGAGGGCAATTGTGTAACTTGCCTAAGGAGACCAACCGATGACCCTTTGATATGTTTATCAGCGCATTGAAATCCTGAGCCATAGCCGCATGATTAATGTTGATCAAGTTGTGTTGAAGGAGTACTTAAAATCAAATTTCGAATAATTAACATTTGCCTCCTGTTATTATTCACTTCTAAACTGTGGTAACAGAAAAACTCTGATGATGAAAGAAGGATTATATTTCTTTGCACCTTTTCTATTTCCTGATATAACGTGTAACGTGCCTACCTTTACATATGTGTGAACTTGCCCTTACATTGTCCTTAGTCCACAAAATGTTCTGGTCAAATTAAACATTTGAGAGCTGTTTAGGTATAACAAAGACTCAAATCAAATCCTTATTTGTGTGTTGCCTCACTCAGAGGGGGCATGGCTCAGGGATTTTATTGAGCAATACTGAGCTGCAGATGACTGTTGGAACAACCCAGCGTTCATTAAACGTCTCATCAACATCTCAGCTGAAAATCATTATCAAAAACATTATGTGTTTATAATGCTGACTGCTACCCATAAAGTATGTTGACAATTATCTAATGGGAGCAAATGGCGTCCCTCTTAATGAAGGAAGCTACATCAAACTTAATATTAATCAAGAGGCAACATGAGAAAAGATGGAGGCAGATTTCTTGATTCTTATTCGTACTTCAAAGCAGCTTTTTCAACGCTATTAACATTTGCTCTTGCAACTTCTTCCCTTTGACCAATCTGCTTGCGAATGGGCATGTGAAAATATTTGTTTCACTGTTGATTTTCTTAAACATTGTGGAATTGTGGTCACTTTTGTGGTACTTTAAAAAGCTTTTCTTTCATTTATTGAATTTGGATCTCTCCCAGTTCCACCTCCTTCCCACTATTGATTGTCCTTCATCTGCTCAACATTGCATTTAAGCCACATCTAAATGGTTCAGAAAGCTTACTTCTGTGGGTTGTGGTTTTAAAAAAAAAAGAATCTGACGCTGCATTCTGCTATGGCCTCAGGAGTGGGATGACAAGTATCCTAATTAATCAGAATAGAGGGGTGGAAAAAGAAATAAACCCTTGAGTCAGGTTCACTTCACGTCCCCTTTAATCAAATCCACCCCAACTTCCCTTTAATCACAGCACTTTTTTCTCATGCTAAATACTAAATAAAGCCTGGCGGGCATGAGGGGCAGTGGGGGCAGTGGGGGCAGTGGGGGCAGTGGGGGCGAGAAAATCCCGGAGACGGTCTGTCATCAGTGGAGCGCGCTACTGAAGTGGAAAATGAACCTCTTCTTTCACCTGATGCAGAAATACAGCAAGGTAAAATGTAGGTCCTAGTAGCATGGGCAGCTCATTGTGTCATTTGTATGCATTGCAGCAGCCACCCGAGTAAAAAATCACGCATTTTATGTAAGCTTACCTTTAAGCCTCTCTTAATAACATCCCAACATTACTTCTCTCTCTTTTCCCTCTCTTTCCATAACCATATTTTATTTGTTGATAATCTCACATCTTGCTCTGTCTGTATATATTGTATTTCTCTCACTTCAAGGTCACTTTCTAAGAAATATGAAAGTGAGACAGGATCTCTGCAAAAATGACGCATGTTAAGACTTTAGATGCGTAAATCTTTAGTTCTGTGTACGTCTTTTTTGTCTCAATGATGAAAGCTCTGGCAATTGGCGAGCAATAATTTTCTATCTCTCTTTCCCCTTCCCTTACACAGACACACTCATACACACACACACACGGACACACACTTGCCACCAGCGTCCTCATTAGGGCTTCCTGCCACTTCAGCACTTCGTATCCTGTCTCGTTTTAGCAGAGCCAATTTAAATGTCCTGGACGTAGATTTGAATCATTTATGGTGGAAGCTTGGCATTTTTTAGCCATTCCAGGATTTTCCTTGTAACTCAATGAATGTATACTCCGATGAAAAGCTTTTATTCTTGTGTGCACGTAGGATGACTGATGGGACTGCTTATTCATCCCAAACTGCTGTCTTTGCATCATTTAAGTAAGAGAGGTGAAACTGTGTCTTTAGACAAAGCTGTATCTCAGCATTCATGTCACTAAGAAATATGATAGTGATTCCAAATGTTAACTCGTTTGGCTTGTCCATACCTGGGTCCCTGCTTACACACTGGAAATAATGTGTCAAGTGAAAAGTTCATCAATGGATAGAGCTGCTCACATTACATGATCAATACAATAGAGGACTTGAGGTCTCAAACTCAACCCCCAGTCATTTAAAAAACCCTGAGAATCCTGTTTTTGCTGTTCGTTAGTGGTGTAACTTTTTACTTTACTGCAACATGTTAATAAACTGTGACATCACTGCTGAGTGAATAGTCCAATGATACTAGGTGTTAGAGGAAAACCAGTTTACCAGAGAGGGATGCAAAAGACTCCTTTAAGCCTTATGCTAAGTTACCCTTTAACGTACAATGAAAGGAACAAAACACTGACAATTGATATTATTAATAGTGGACCCAGCAAGCGGGGAACATTCTCACAACTTTGGCTAACGTTACCTACAGGTTCTAATAATGTTTTAAAGAAACGTTTTAATCTGATTTTCAAAGAACCTTTTTAGGATGTTTATTATTTCAAATAATGTTCCTATAAGTTTTAAGGTTAACTAAGACATAACGTTTTAACTGCAACATTCAGAGGATGTTTTGAGGATGTTATTAAGGCCTGAGATGACACAAATATTTTTTATAAAACGTTCCTTTAATGTGATATGTTAACAAAGGAGGAACGTTTTGCCTGCAACATTCTAAGGACGTGTTTTGGATGTTGTTGGCTAACACATTAAAGATGTTCTTTATAAAACGTTCCCTCAATGTTTCATGATAACTGTGGGGACAACTTCTGTGTAGCAATGCAGTGGGAGTCACAGACTCATGAAGGAGACACGGGATGAGCAGGAGCTTTGATGTCAAACACTGATGGTTTATTTAGGAGTATCGGCCGGAGGATTCACATCACAAGTCACAGCAGTCACGATCTGACTGCACGGGAGAGTTGCCACGTCAATTCTGAAGCGCCTCTCTCTTGCTAGACCTTTTAACTGGTTCACAGAGAGTACTCAACATAGTTGAGGAGATAATCTAAACATCTGGGAACACTGAATCAAAAGGAGATAGCCTAAACATCTGCAAACACTTGCGTCTGACCCCTATGGCCTTGAAGATTACACACCTTGGAGTCCACAAACACCGAGAAGGAAGTGTTCCAGCGTTCTCACAACCATAAACCATTTGTGACCGAGAGTTGCCCGGTCACAAATGGTCACAAACTCTCTTTTAGCTCTTTTAGCACTTTTTTTGGTCTCCACCAACCAACCATTGAAATATGTGTCTCCCTAGCTGCTAAATGCTCAACTATTTACACCAGGTAGTCACTAACTTAGTCTCTCTGCAATTTCCTGCCATTGCGAGACAGAAAATGCTGTTTTTAGCAGTTTTTCTGATGATAAAAGCTGCCCGTTTTACCTGAGAACAATACTGTGAGTGAACCAGTTAAGTTGTGAGCCATCACACAAAAAGACGAAGTGAACAATATTACTAAACCCACTTACTCATATAAGTAGTCATGTAGCCCATTGTTGATATAAAACCATTCATTCTAGTAGCTCTAAAGAAGCCAGTTGATATGTGTATACAATGCAAGTGAAATCAAAACTAAAATCTATAATTTCAATTTAAAAGACACAAGGGCAGGGTCATATACTTGAACTACCAAACAAACACCTGAATGAGTCACCTAAAAATCCATTGCTTTCTTATTTTGTATCTTCTCTGTGATTGACCTGAAACTCAGTTCGCCTTGTGGCACAATATTTTTTCCCAACCTTTTTCTCTGTGGGGATATGATTCACTGCTTGTGTTTAAGACGCTATCTTGAAGTGTACTTAACCTCTGCCCCGACCATCCGCCACAGTTTTCTATCCCTGTTTCTCCTCTCTCTTACTCTCATTCACACAGAACAAGTGAGTCATTCACAGTATACACAGAAAGTGATACACATATTTACAAAAATATGTATACATGCAGAGACCAAATGGAAAACGCATCTCTTTCCTACCCTTGATACAAATTGTGTTTGGCAAGTGTCTTTGTGTATCCCCATCACCCAGTTAATGTGGGTTTGTGTATCGAATGTGTGTGATACTGTAATTTACAGGGCATAGCTCTAATTTTGTCATCCCATTGTAAATGTGTCACCTCGGTTTTTCCTGACGATGTTTGTGCATGTGGGTGCGCCTCCATTTGTGTGGGTTAGTTTAATCTGACGGTGCAAATGATGTTTGACGTTAATGAAATGTTTAATGAAGCTATGGCTAGAAGGCAGGTGCATAGAGCCACATGCACACAAACACACACTTTGCCACACACCTGTGCATGTATGCGCACAAAGACACAGATGGACGCGTGTACATGTGCAGGGACACGCAGAACAGCTACAGGCATTATTTAAAGGTTCCTGTTACACTAAGCTAAGGTGACAGAAAACCACTATCCCTGACATCCCTTCCACCAGCCCTCCATCCTGAGACTGTCAGCACCAGAACAACAAAACCAATAGAATATTCTTTATAAAAAGCTTAAATATGCTAAAAACTGTGTTAAAACTCTGAATGCCATAGCCAGGTATCGTATAGTTTAATGCTTTAGCAATATAAACGGGATGTATAACAGCAATCCTGACATGGGTGCTCATAAAGACCCATGTTGCAAAGTTCGCACTTTCTACGCACTTCCTCTTTTGAGGAGATGAACTTTCTATGCACTTCACCTTTCGAGGAGAACATCTGTTATGTATTTCCTCGCTGGAAGTGAACAGTTAACCACAGCAACAAAGAAGGACACCTCTAAACGCACCAGCCTGCACGCAAAGCATGTGACAAACCACGTGTCAGACCATGTGACAAGCCACGGGAAAGAAGAGGATAAAAGAAGGATGAAGAACATCGGAGAGCAGTTCCACTTTGAACCCAGTTTCAACTTGAACTCTCCTGCTTTAGCAAGCCACGGAAGACGATCGTATTACTTACTCGTTGTTACGTCCCCACTAAGGTCTAGGGGACCTGGAGACAATAACACACAACCAATAAAAATGAGGGAGTCAGCGTAACGGTTGACAAAAGGTTTATTTGGTGTAAACCCAGAACCGAACAGACATGTAACAGAAACACTCTATTTGTGAGGAGGAGGAGGAGGAGGAGGAGGAGGAGGAGGAGGAGGAGGAGGAG
>CALSBZ010015589.1:57397-67882 GCA_943591055.1 Gobionotothen gibberifrons
AGGAGGAGGAGGAGGAGGAGGAGGAGGAGGAGGAGGAGGAGGAGGAGTCAAAGGAGATTGTGCCAAACAAAAGAAACAAGCATAACAAAACCAGGCCTATCTCTTCGTCTATCCTTTGAAACCAAAACTCAAACAAAAACCCTCACTAACTAAACTACAAAGAATTTGACAAAACAATATACAGGGGCGGCAACAATCGGCTAACCTAGTGTGTCGAAACATTAGTTAGCTACGTGGTGAGAAATGTACAGGGTACCCCAGACTTACCTAACTCCTCCACCTCTCAACACACACACTTTCAAAAGGTCAGACAATACAAAGAATTCGTTGCTAAATACTGCAGGCTCCTTCATCAGCAACAGGCCGAGAGTGAGAGACAGAGAAGACTTCCTGGGTGCCTCCTTTATGGTCGGCCCTGGCTGCTGATAGGCCAGCTGAGGGTGAGAGGATCCAATCAGCAATCAGACTCAGGTGCACAGGCAGATACCGATCAGCTGCTGATTAGCTGTGCAGAAGACAGGGAGAAGAGAGAAAACAGGAGGGAAGGAGAACTGAGGTTACCTACTGTAACCCCAGCTTCTATGAGTATTGGCGTAGCCCTCTAAGGCTATCGCTATTGGGTAATCCCCCTGCGCACCCACGCAGCACTGAAACACTTGTAGTCCACGCCCACCCAGAAGGTGGGCCCCACCCTCGGGCTCCCTTCCGGTATAAATAGGAAGGAGGCCCGACAATCTGCTCCCATACAAAATAACTTTTCTTCAGCTATTCGTGGAGCCAGTGGGGCCCAGCACTTAGAGGGATACGCCTATACTCATAGAAGCTGGGGTTACAGTAGGTAACCTCAGTTCTATTTCGTATATGGCTTCGCCCTCTAAGGTTATCGCTATTGGGTTAAGGGCGAAGCAAGATGTAGTCTGCGCCCCACTGGGTCCGCCCGGTACTAGAAGCACAGACACACCTGCTCAGATAATATCCCATGCCTATTGCGCCATGCGAATGGCGCATCACAGTCCCTGGAATATAGCATAACATGAATACTTACCATGAGGGGACGAAGGCTGGGAACAATACATACCCGCCGCTGTGAGAAGTAGAGACGAAGGTCACACTTTGTCCAGCGACAAAAGAGGGGGAACAGCAGCTCCCTGCGTGCAGACAGGCAGGAGAGCGCACAGCTGGATTCCTGATATCACTCACTCTGACAGGACACTCAGTACCAAAAATGTGTCAGAGGAAAAAAAGGAAACATCCCTCTCATAAGAGGGGAAAAGGGCCGCTCTCCCTGCTGGCTAGTAACCGATAAGGCACAGGCAGCTGGCTTACACAGGGCAGGGGGATATGTGAGAACATTTGTTACTGCTGACTCAGTACAAATGTTGGAAAATTTATTTATTTAATTTACTTTATTTTACTCACAACCCCCAGAACGTCAGAACCGGCTCTGCTTCCTCGGAGGCTCTCGCAGACCAGGAGCGGGGGAGCCTCACTCCCCTTTGACTCGCCGCCGGGAGACGCTGTCTCTGGGGTGGCGGGGGAGCAGAGACGTGGGACGGAGTCCCTGCAGCCGCCGAAGTGCGAGCCTGACGCCGCTGCGGCTGCTGTGAGCGTCTCTCCTCCTGCCGCTGTGGCCGGGTTGGGCGCTGCAGCTGCTGCGGGCGTTGGTGCTGCTGTGACCGCCCAGCAGGCTGGAGCCAGCTAACGTGCTGGCGGATGTCGTCCGCCTGCTTTTGCTGCCGTCCACGTGCTCGAAAGCCTGGACGGGCCAATCGTCCACCTTGGCCGCCGCACCGAGAGCGTCCGCTCCTCGCTTCCTGTCGGCCGAGGGGAGACGGGCAGTATGGAAAGCCAAAGGTGCCATAATAAGCCTGTATGTTCGCCCGTTGTTTAGGGCACAGTGTGAGCATGCGACCTGTTGGCTGAGAGCCGCGTCCGCGTGCTCTGGCCCCAGGCAGGATTCGCACATCGTGTGCTGGTCGTAGCTCATGATGTATCCTGAGCCACATGAGGGACAATCTCGTACACAGTTGTTGCTCATAATTGACTTTGTTTAGTGTCTCTGTGCTTCAGTAACGCTGGCTGAAGAAAAGAGGGAGCAGATTGTCGGGCCTCCTTCCTATTTATACCGGAAGGGAGCCCGAGGGTGGGGCCCACCTTGTGGGTGGGCGTGGACTACAAGTGTTTCAGTGCTGCGCGGGTGCGCAGGGGGATTACCCAATAGCGATAGCCTTAGAGGGCGAAGCCATATACGAAATAGAACCACACAAGTACAGCCTGCCTGGCACGTAACACCCCCACACATATAAATCCAAAAAGTATGTATGCAATAACATTTACATAGCACGAGACATTCTTGCATCGGCAAGAACATTATCGGCCCCCTTTTTATGGCTTATGTCAGGTGACACAAAGGCTGAGATGTCAGAAGCACGCTGTGTTAAAGGAACTTGCCAGTATCCCTTTAACATGTCCAGCTTACTGACAAATTGTGCAGGACCAATTTCATCGATGCAGTCATCAATGAGCGGTAACGGGTGTGCATCGGGGACAGTGACAGCATTAACCTTGCGAAAGTCAGTGCAGAATCTGGGACTTCCATCTGACTTTGTGTCTAGCACACAAGGGGAACTCCAGGGACTGGAACTAGGCCTTGCAAATCCGTTTTGAAGTAGATACTCAACTTCCCTTTTCATAACCTCTCTCTTAACTGGGTTAACCCTGTATGCACGCTGTTTGATGGGCAAAGGGTTAGTCAAGACCACATCATGAGCTAGGACAGAAGTTTGTGAGGGAGTGTCATTAAAAAGACATGCAAAGTCGAATATCAGTTTCTGTATATCATTTTCTTGGTTATTGGGAAGATGAGACAAGTAATTGGGCAAATCAGCCAATACCTCAGTATTGCTTAGTCTTGCCCCCTGTGGTGTTGCACTGCGCATCACCAACTCATCCTCATCCTCATTTGAGCTCACCTTTGAAACTGAAGCCATAGAAGAGAGCTGGCACGTAACACTCGTATTGAGGCAAAGATCTCGGATATAATATGTATCTGGGCAAAACGCATTTCATTTTTTATTGATGTGTGGTGTTATAACTTGTGAAACTTTAATACAACTACCTGTTCACATTTGTGAGAGGAAACTAAAGTCCATGTAGCCCTTCTGATTATTGTTGGATAGGTGACAATTCAGATGGCAATGTAACCTGTTCCCACATAGCTTGAGTCCTGAGTCCAGTTTGATTCCAGTGTCCTGTTCCTTGGCTAAGGATCAATCCCTGACGGAGTCTTGCAGAGACACCAGAGATAACAATAGGTAAGTCGCACCTAAGATAACTCTGTTGCTGGATTCTATGTCATATTGGAGGTCGCCACGTTCGGTTGATCTTAAATACGGCAGCAGTGCTTTACGGGTATTGAATCCCAAGGTTACAGAGGTGTGTTCATTAAGGTCTGTGTTTAAAGTCTAAAGGGAAAAACTAACAGGGTAAAAGTTGTAATGATGTGTAAAACTGATGAATGGAGGTAGTATAGAAAGAAGGGAGTTTGTCGGTACCTCGTGGTGGTGTGTGGGTCACACCTTTTATGCCCGGTCTGAGTAAAAACTCTAACCTTTTAACAGGTCTTATGAATAATAGTGACACCTAATGGACTTGCAGCAGGTGCTTCAAAATGTATCAAACAGTAATGCATGACACCCAGGCTGATCACCAGTTTCACGCCTTGTTTTTTTCAAATGCCAGTTATAGAGCTATTTGTTTTTCTTAATGCTCCTAAAGATGTTTATTTCTACTGCTCTCAAGACTCCACAATCTGTACAACAAAATCATAAACCATCTGAAAATGATGTAACCAAAAGCGCATCGCCAAAGGTAAACACAAAAGTTTCTAAATATGACAGGCTTATATTCAAACAAAATTCTGCATTGCACACTTGCACTACTTATACTCCCTTCTTCCATTAGTGCTTCTTTACTTTTGCTTGTGTACTTATTGAGGGAAATACTTTGTCCCTATGCATATTCTCTTACACAGTGAATGAGGGGACAAAGCAAAAACAGCTTTCCCTCATTAGGAAATAATCCCAAAACTGAGTGTCTGTAAATGTTTAGTAAAGTTAATCAGAAATGTTTGCATTACTGAGCATCCCTAATCCAAACAGAAATGTGTGTAGATAGTAAGCGTAATCAAGTTGCGTTTTGAGAGAAAAACATAATGGCCGCTTAAAACTTCACTATTAGCTTCCCCAATTAAGAAATTCCCAAAGGAGCTTTTCCTTGCCCTCAGTTGAGGGTCTAAGATTGTATTATTGTATTATCTTAGTAAGGTAGCCCCTGAGTGTTACAGAGAATAATAGCTATACAAACATTTCTGGAGTATTGCCAGTTAGCGTCCCTTTGTGAGGTGGCCATCTTCGCCCCCTCCCTGCCTGTCTCTGTGTTGTTTAGGTGCCTTGGAGTAAGGCACTGAGTTCTGAACTGTTTTAGCTGAACTGCTTGTTGTTACCAGTGTAACTCCCATGTGTAAAAGGGTACGTCAGTGAGTGGAAAAAAACAGGCCTGAGTACATCAAATTATAGAAAATGGGGTCTTATTGGTCCTTGCAATCATTATTGCTTTTATTTGAACTCGTATAATGTCTGACTTTTTTTGCCGTTTGTGAGGAAAAGAAATAGGGCTCAGCCTCAGAATACTGAAATCTGAAACACTGTTATTTACTCAACAATAACACACAATTATCCTTTTTATTTTTTATTTATTTGTTTACTTCCATAATCTCTGGCTTTTTTGGCGTCCATCAGGAACTGAATTTCAAAATAGAAATAACCGGAAACAGACGTAGGCCTATATGGGACATTTCGAGCATCATTGCGATACACAGCCACTGAACTGATTACCCAAGATCCTCAGCTATGGTTTAAGCTTGGTGATTGGATGTTTTAGCCGCAATGCACGTTGGGATATGGTGTTAATGCGATATAGTTTAGGATGACCGAAGACACTACACCAGTGGCATAGCCATCATAGGGCCCAGGCCCACCCAGTTTACTCATTGGCCCACCCTGAGAAAGCTTCGGTGTTATCTTTAAAAAAATTTATTATTATTATGCATTTTTGTATTCACCCATTGAGAATATCCAAGCATTCAAAATGAAATTCAAGTGAACAAATATCGAGTTGAATTAATGTTGTATGTGTTTTATCCTCAGTACCAGTATATTTATATCTCGCCCTGTCAATAAGCCTCACCTTCTTGGCAACAACTGTATTGTTTTTGAAGTGGTGGAGAGACAATGCACAGTTTTACCCACTGCTGTCACCCATGGCCAAAGCATATCTCTCTGTCCCAGCAACATCAGTACCAAGCAAGAGAGTTTTTTCCACAGCAGGGGATATTGTAAATGCCCAAACATCCCAGCTTCTACCTGGAAATGTGGACATGCTCATATTCCTAAAAGATAACCTTGATGATGCTGAGTGAGTGAGTTAGAGTTGAGTTACTTGAAAAACTAAAGTGAAACTTGATTTATTCTATTGCAGTGTCTGATTATTATATTGTTGACACTTTAAAATACTACTATCCAACTAAAATGCTGTACAAATCAGATTTATTATTTAATAAAGAAAAATAAATTCAAGTAAAAAATAAATAAAGAAAGAAAATTCACATTTTTTTCCCTTTATTTTTCAATATCGCGATAAATATCGTACTGTGGACTTTTTATCGCGATATTATCGTACCGTGAGTTTTGGGTATCGTTACATCCCTACTCGTTATTCTCTACTAATAGTTAATTAAATGGGGCGAAGCCTGCGAGCTAGTTCAGGCAGTCAACTCGAGGACTATGCTGCATTCATACATAACGCCCCTTGCCACTCTACAACCAACCAAACAGAGTCTCCTAATATGCTGCTCTATTTAACCTGCCAGATCTCTCTCCATGCATTGCTTGCTGCTGCTATTGCTGCAGCTACCTACGTCGCTGCTGCTTGCCTGCTACTACAAGTCGCCCATGCGATCTTCAACTTACCTGCTGCTGTCGCTGCTGTACTTCGCTATGTCTTCTGCCTTATCCGAAGTCGGGGACGATTCAACATCCTCGGGGGAAGAAGTCGGCATTATCCCCGAAACACAGGCTGGCTCGGAGACATGCTCAGACGCCCCAGAAACGAGCCACAGCTCTCGCATCACGCCGAAACGAATGGCCGGATGGCCGGTGCATCGCATCCTCGATGAGCTGTATGGTAACAATATATCAGTCCCGTCTGGCCTCAGCCACAAGGATCTCTTTAAATTCCTTCTGGCAAATGAATGTTCCGGGATTAGCCGGCAGTCGAACGCCAGTACCGGTAACAGCGCTCCCAAAAAGGGGAAAGCTCCCGCTAAGAGGCGCGCTGCCTCTCAGCCAGTCGTCATTTTGCCCAAAAAGAAGCAGAAACATGCTTCAGTTAACAACGATTCTGCCATTCTGTCCTCCCTTCTCGAGGTTAAAACAGCGCTTCAGGGCATGAATTCCAGGATACATTCCCTGGAACAAAGCACACTCTCCGCCGCCAGCAGTGTAAACCACATGGGCTCGTCCTCGGCTGTAGCCCAGGCTACTACTTCCGCGTTCATTCAAGCTGCGCCGCTTCCGGACAACGTCACACCCCTGAGGACTCTGGGAACTGCAGTCCCAGCTCCAGCCACGGGTTGTGGATTTCTGCCCCCCGCAGCAGCAATTCCTGACACTCTCAGGAACCACATTTTGGCAGGCCATGACATCAATCTGGTGAAAATTCTATTATGTGGATCTGAATCTGTCAAAAGATTTGTGGACTGCGGAGATTTCTCCGTCCTACTTAAAGACAGCGACCCCAGACTATCTAAATCTCTGTCCATGGCAGAATTCATCGTAGCTTTTGGTGTCCTTAGAGACATCATATGTGAAATCTATCCTCAGCGTAGAGCAGAGTTAGATACGTATTTGGCCATTATTGCTGATCTTGCTCTCTCCTACGGTGGCTCTCTTTTCTATGAGTACCACAAGTCCTTCTCTGCCAAAGCAGCGATGTATATCCAGCGGTACAATCAAAGATTAGATTGGTCCGTCATCGACCTGACTCTCATCAGCAGGCATTTCACGGGGCATAAAACCCTCACATGCTCTATCTGTGGTTCCTTTGCACACTCAACTTCCCTGTGCCCAAGAACCGCTCAGCAGGAACTTTCCACGGCTAAAACTATGCCCCAGCCTAGGAATCAAATGTTCCATACTGCAAATCAACCAAGGAGAGAGGTATATTCCTCCGGATTTAAGCCTATTGTATGCAACAATTTCAACGAGAATGTCTGTACGTATACTAAATGTAAATTCATGCATGTGTGTAGTTGGTGCGGAGACGGCCACCCACGCTCGGTGTGCCCCAGGAGATCTCGCCCCATGAAATCGGGGAAATAAACATGAAGCATCCTTCGACTCCAGTGAATGTTCCAGCACTTTCCAAGGCTCTATCTAATCATCCCAACAGATGTTTCGTCAATTACCTTATCACAGGCTTAGTTCAAGGTTTCCTAGCAGGTCTATGCTGGCTTCCCAAAGTGACCCACGTCTGCAAAAATCTGCAGTCTGCTCTGAAAGAGCCAGGAGTAGTAGACGAGTTACTATTAAAAGAAGTTAAAAACGGATACATGATAGGCCCCACGTTAAAACCCTTCTTCTCTATCTTCAGATCAAGCCCCATAGGGATCGCTACGAGGAAATATTCCAACAAAAAACGTCTCATTATCGACCTGTCCGCTCCCCATGATTCTTCTGTCAAGAGTATCAATAGCCTAATCCCTAAAGAGCCATTTTCCCTGTTCTACGCTTCTGTTGATAATGCTGTACAGATGATCAAGTCAGCAGGGGTAGGTGCATGGCTGGGGAAAGCAGACATCGTAGATGCCTTCAAAGTCATGCCACTTCACCCCTCCCAATGGCATATATTTGGCGTGAAATGGCGTTCTAAGTTTTACTTCTCAGTAAAACTGACATTCGGTTGCCGTAGTAGTCCACGCATCTTCGACACCTTGTCAGAAGCGCTATGCTGGATACTCTACAACACCTACAAACTCCCTTTCGTCCTTCATCTTTTAGATGATTTTCTAGTAGTCGACTTTCCCTCGTCCCCACCAGCCCGCAGCATCTCCACAGTGAAAAACCTTTTCAAAGAGCTAGGTGTACCCCTTTCAGAACAGAAAACCGTAGGTCCTTCCACGCGTTTAGAATTTCTCGGTATCACCCTCGATAGTGTGCTGATGCAAGCTTCACTCCCACTAGACAAGCTGTCCCGCATCAGAGAAGGCATCAAATCATGGTCCGCTGCCGTTAGTATCTCAAAAAGGGATCTTCTATCCTTATTAGGCCACCTTAACTTTGCAATGCGCATCATCCCACACGGCCGCTCATTTGTTTCACGGTTGCTAGCGCTGGCCTCTTCTGTCCAAAACCTTAAAGACATTATAGTCCTAGATGATGGTTGTCGCTCAGATCTTCGATTCTGGGCCTCTCTGTGCGAAGAGTGGAATGGCATTTCATTCTTTTACAATGACCTCGTGGAGTCTTCAGATTCTCTCCAGTTCTTCACAGACGCTGCACCCTCCATCGGGTTCGGGGGATTCTTTGGTAAAGAATGGTTCGCAGATGTCTGGCCAACTGAGATCCAGTCCCTCGAAAATACTTCAAAATCTACCGCCCTCTTCGAGCTCTATCCTATTGTTGTCGCTTGCTCGATCTGGGGCACCAGATGGACCAGGAAGCAAATTACTGTTTTCTGCGACAACGCAGCTACCGTCGACATCATCAACAAAGGGCGCTCAAAAATACCAATGATCAACAGTCTCATGCGCCGCTTAACCTGGACATGCGTAATCAATAACTTCATCTTGCGAGCTACTCATATTCCCGGGCATGTTAATCGCATAGCTGATGCTCTGTCTCGCTTTAAATTTCAGGAGTTCAAAACCATGTGTCCCCAAGCGAAGCCCACCACCTTGCCATGCCCTGCGTTCCACCGAATGACTTTGGACTAAGCATATCCAAGCCCCTCGAGGGTCTCCTGTATTCTGCCTCCAAATACATGAGACTTGGTCTAGCCAAAAGCACAATTAAAGCCTACGATTCAGCTTGGTATTTCTTCTCTTCCTTCTGCATCAACCTTCTTCTGTGTTCTTATCCATTAGATCAGGGGTGCCCAACCTTTATTGAACCGAGAGCTACTTTTAAAGTTGCCAGTCTGCCGAGATCTACCAGTCCAAATAGAGAGGCGTAGCCATTACTGACAGCCTACTACCAGGTGAATACACACTTCTACTTGTATAAAACTGACCTTTGTACGATGAATACTTCATAAAATACTGCAGATCCTTTATCTTACCTCTTTCTAATCTACACACATACAAGTATTTAACTGAAGTTACACAATAATGTTGTTGATACAGAGTTGGAGGTTATTCACACGTCACATACTACAGTGGGTAATGTTTTCAAGAAACATTGAACAGTGCTGCCACATATGACACAGGGAAAAAAGAAAAGACTCTGAACCCTTTCTTTGCCATTATATACAAATAGTGTTGCTACAAAAGTATAAATTAGGCTTACTAATAAGACAACTCAGATCTGAAGCTACACAGGAATCTGCTGCCAAAGTGCAATAAAAAAGACAGAATTAATAGAATCAAACCCTTTTTTTGTATAAAAAGAAATGCCTTTAAAATAGGATGCAAGCAACACTAGTTTCTTAACCTGAATTGATAATAGACTATAATCAATTTAAACAGAACAGATCTTAATGTTTGCATTCTTATACAATTTTGTACAATAATTATAATGAATAAGTTCAAACAAACTAAAACGTACAGCTGATTAATAACGGTATCTAACTTGAGTTTTTATTATATCAAAAACCTGTTGAAATGCTACTGTTATTTTTACTGTCCACCAAAAGCGCGTCGGCAGCCTCCAGGAATGCTTCTTTCACAACTTCGCCGTCGTTGAAAGACTTCATGTGTTTCGCAAGAACGTGACCGACTCGATAATATGCTATGGCAGCAGCCTTGCTCTTGTTGTTGGGCCGGGTGAAAATGGACTGCTGTGCGTTTAGCTGCCCTTTCAGGTCCCTCACCTTTTGGGAGCGTAGGGCAGAATTAGGCAATAGTATGAAGCTGCAGCCTCGCAGACCGCAGTTTCAGACCCGCAGTTTCAGACCAGCAGTTTCAGACCAGCAGTTTCAGGAGCCTTCTTCTCTTTTATAAAAGGCGGATCGCAAACAGCTTTTAGTTACACTGCCACCACCTAGCGAGTGTGTATCACCATGTCATTCCATCTCTAATAAACAAAATAACGAAAACTAAAATAATAAACCACAAAATAAATACTCGAATTAGGAGGGAATTCCGTCTCGTAGCGTTTGTGCACTGTTTTGAAATGCCGCTCCTAAATTACCCTTCTTCGATAAAGCCAC
>CALSBZ010015589.1:72882-84838 GCA_943591055.1 Gobionotothen gibberifrons
CACACACACACACACACACACACTCAGAAGTTGTACTGTATATGAACCCAGCTAAAGCACTTGAACATTTTTGATGTGGTTCAAATGTCAAATGTGAAATAAGTGCAGTTCGATGTTTGCTATCGTGGTTCACAAGGCTTTTTTTCAAAGGTCAAGACAAAACTTCTTGTACATAAACTGTTATGCTTTTTCACACCAGCAACAATAGTAATCCAAGGGAAACTATGTTATGCATCCAGGGTTCAGATATCATTCATCCGCATGACCCTTACATTCCACACTTTGCTCATATGATACATTAGGCTATTTGTAACCAGCTTTCGTTGGCTGGGATGGTAAAATCTATACAATTTTAAACAGGAACTGGAACAATTTATTTTTATTTAGAAAGATAACTAAATCTGTCAGTATGTTAAACTCATCTTACATAGGACTTAACAATCACCATTTCACTATTTAAGCAGTGGGGCTATATTTATCAATGAAGGCTATGTCTGAACTAATGGTAAAATTACTTATTTAAATCTGAGTTAAAATATCCCCTTGAAAGTTCTGCACTGTCAACAGCTCTCTATCATGGAGGTCACCATTCGAATAATTTGGGACATTCAGTGCACCAGCTATTTTTTGTTGTAGTCACAGTGGTACTACATTTCTGTGTCCGCAACGTCATTGGGCCCATTGACTTACATTTGGCCCATTGACTTACATTTGGCCCATTGACTTACATTGGGAATCAGTCGTCCGTAAACCAGCGTAACATTCATTTTTTAAGAGGTAAATTAACTACCCTATTTAATTAATTAATTCCTAAAGGATGTAATATGTGCAGTTCAGTCTCTGTCTGATCAGGGTAGGGAACAATGTCAAAAGATAAATGTTTCTAGTTGGCTAAAGCATTTTATATGAGGATTAGTTGTTAAGAATGACAAGATTGTTAATCGTTTCATCTTTTAATCCCTCCTCCCTTCTGTACAGTGTACGTAAATGCAGTCTTGCACGTATGCACACTCGCACACATGCACTTCTAGGTAGAGCAATGACTCCAAATGACTGTCTTGTTAATAATGTCATATTTTGTGTCATTTCCAGCCTGTGTGTCACCCCTTCTTTAACTTCAATTTTCCCCCTTGTTCTACGTGTCTTTGTGTCTACATGACAATAAATCCTCCTCTGGATACAGATACAGATTCAGTTTGCTTTGTGTCACTTTTTTCTTCACGTTATTCAAGATATGTATGTATCTTCTTCAAGACCGATACCTATTTTTTAACTTTTCCTTTATTTTCTTTCTCTCTTGTGCGTGTGATTGAAAAGTGATGCCATGGAATTACCTAACACAAACATCACTCCTGTCAGGCTATAGGTGTTTGGCGGCATATTCCCACAGCGGGGGCTGCTGTTGCTGCTCTTGTAGATGTTGTCGAAGCTTCTGTTTTAGCTTTCATTTGGATGGAACCTTCTGGGGATGGTGAGCTGAATCAAATATTCATGATAGCAAAGAAAGGAAACATCAAACTCTACTTCCAGCACCACAGTGCACACACACACTTACTGTGTCGTAGGGGAAAGAGAACGAGACAAAATACAATCCTATATGTGCATCACCCCTATGTACCCTGTATGTTTTAAGACAGTTTAAGAAATAGGTGATTTTCTAAGTCTTGAAATGTTTTGTGTAATCTTTTTACTTCTTTCCAAATTTTATAAACTTGAACAACCCTGATTATAAATTAATTGTGTTAACTGTGGTTACAAAACTACAAAACTCAATCACTGTGTATTATCTTGACATTTTCATTCCCATGCCCATGTCTCTCTTTGCTCAGTGGACCTGAAAAAATAGGGCTTCTACATTTAACGTTTTACTTTTGAAAGCTTGCTCCTTGAAATATTAATGCTAAATCTTGTCAAACAAGGATGTTGCATTAACACTCTTAACGGAGTCATCTTTGCAGCATGCTGCTGCCCACTGCCTCTCTTTTATTTGTCCATGTTTGTACTTTATTTTTTCAATGCAGGTAGTGTATGGCAGGATTAAAATAGACCACCAATGTATTCCCTGTGGGCATCTGAAGAACTCCATTTAAAAAATAAGACAGAGAAATAACAACCAGGAAGACAAATGTAAATAGCTAAATCAAGAAGTCAGCAAAATAAATCAGATTGTTTTTAGATTCATAAAGTTGAATGTTTTTTTTTTGCAGTGCATGTAGCAAAACAGAGTATATAGCAATACATACTGTATGTAAACGTGTGTATATGTGTTCAACATAGGAGCTGTGGTTGCAGTTTTTAGGAGCTTTTAACAGTGAAGTTATTTAAGAGTTACTTCTGAAAACTCATTTAGTTTGATAGCTAATCAATTACACCCACAATTTCCATTTTAGTGGAAATGTGTGTGTCTGTTGACATCTATATTACGTTTTTGCTACTTCAGAATCAAAGCCTGGCTCCACATATAGAAATTAACAAGTCCTCCAACACATACGACCAAATGGGCCGATTATTCAGGCCCTTATTACGACCAAATATGTCGTTTGTTCAAGCGCTTAATACGTCCTATAATTACGTTTTAAAGTTTTCGCCCTCTAGTGCTCCCGTTGAATGCTAACGTTACAGATGGTCGTTTATTCACAAATAACCCTCTCTGTAAAATCCTAAATTGTAGGATAGTTTGGCCATTAAAACGTTTTTTGATTAGATTTCTAGCGAGAAGTGTATATTGTACTTTTAGAATCCACACCCAGTCGATATGTAGGATCTATAGTTTGATAGATATTACGAAGATGATTTGAGGTATGCGGCAGCCTCCATGTAAAGTTACGGGTTGAAAACAGTATTTCCGGTCTCGACGTTTTCATAATAAAACCAATGATCAAATGATTTAACAGTGATATCTGCAGTACTCATCAACTAAAACACATCAGTTTATCCTTGTTAATTATACAACATTTATTGGTTTAAATTGTGTACAATGCTTTTGTGTTTTTCCCATAGGTTTTTCTCTTTCGATTCTGAGAGACACCTTTCTTTTTTCAGAGGTTTTGATAGGCTAAAACATTGATTGTTTTAGCCGCAATGCATGTCGGGATATGGTGTTTATGCGATATGAAATCGGAAAAACTTTTTCTTAAAATAAAATAATACTTTATTCCGAGTGTTCTTGCCTTTCTCTTTGGAAGTCATCAGATAACGGCATTGTAATACACGGTTCGGCTGCATTAAATATTACATATCTGCCGTAGATATTTATTTATCGAACCCTGATCAGAAGACCTTTTGACAAACTGTAAGAAATGCCGCCAAAACTGAATACGTGACGTGGATCATAAATATATTAGCAATTAAACAACATCTTCCATTTCTTTTCACACAATACGTCGCCTTACAGTATCAACACTAATTCGGCTGACTTTTATATTTGATCCAATTGGTAGATAGGTTATATTTACACCATAACAGTGTGCAGCTGATAGAAAGGGATTTGTTTGTAGTTTTTAAAGATATTATTTACTGAACTACCTTTCCAACTTCTCATGCAGTTGACTGTTACAGGTCAATACAGGTTCATGGTACAATGCATAAGCTTCAAATCGAGAGACTGAAACTGTATTTTCCTTTACCGTTCTGTTTTAATTTCACAATAAAGTTAATAGTCATATTATGTTTGATATTATTATGTTTTATTAACTACACCACTGGTTTTTTAACCCGCACCGCCTAGAGGTTAAAGCATATTATTGAATTTTGTTGTTGAATACGTTTTATTTGATGAAAACATTTAAATATTAAGAGTAGCCTACATACCAAATTGGGGGAAAGTAGAAGGCATGATAGAAATATAGAATAGAAAAAAATCAAGAAGATACTGTAGTGATCTCTACAATAAAACAGTTTAGTGCAGGACGTCCAAAGATATTAACAGGAGGATGTGCAAAACAGACAAACTAATAAGGCTTTATTTAAACATTAAAGAATACTTTAAGTTAAGGTCTTCCTTTGAATAAGAAAAAAACGTTGGGGTTATTCACAGATAAATATGAAGTCTGACAAAGTACTTAACGTCCAATAGATTGCATAGTTTATTTTGGCACTTGACAATCACCTTCCGGTGGGACTCATGGGACCTTATTTCGGAAAAAGTTTGTATTGAAGTCAATGGAGAGAGAAAGATTATCTTTTGATCCCGTTTGAATTGTGCCACGAATTACACATATGATGTTTGTCAATCTTAAATAATAATTTCCATGTCAAAAAAGTCACAGTTTGTGGTAAAACTGTTGAAATATAAGACTATGAAAAATACGCAACTAGAAAGACTACAAATCCTAGAATCCCGGTCCCGACTAACTCCCCTTTTGTGTATGTACAGTTCTCAACTTGCCCAGACTTATAGTGATTTTCACCTCTTTTAATACTTTCCGCCTCATTCTGAATGAAAGAAGTTAAATATGCCAACGTGACGGCCGTCTTGGTGTGTGGTGCGAGACGGGAGGTTTCACACAAAAAAGTGTTACTTCACAGTTTTACGACACATTATTTTTTGCTTTACTTGTAAAATTATCTTTTAAATTGACAAACATCATATGTGACCCACTCTATCGAAATCAGTCGGAAGTCGCAACGGCTCATTTAAAAATAAACGTGGATTTGCGTAAAAAACTATTTTTTCGGGGTTCGGGTGTTTTGTTTGATTTTAAATAAACAAAGTCTTGGCTTTCAGAATATGAAACTTTTATTTCCAAAATCACACGATAAATACATTTTTGAAGCTTGTAAAGGGAAGAAGACAGCTCTCCCTCGCCACTCCGCTGTTCCGCAGCGCAGCTCCCCCTCCCTCCGGCTGAAATTATGAATGTAAGGTGTATAGTAATCATAGATAACACGGCAGGGTCCGTTAAAGTTTGTTTTCATCTGATTTCAATTAAACAAAGGCTTGGCTTTCAGAATATTAAACTTGTTTCGGCAAATTCAGATGATAAATACAACTTTGAAAGCTTGTAACAGCATTTTACAAGCGGAGAACGGAGTAACTTGGCGTCACAGCAGGCATAACAACAGCCGGTGTTTCTTGTGAGTGTTTCCCCGGGAAACAAACACAACCACACACACACGTATACACACACACACTCACGAGCTTTCCCCAGACCAGTAATCCAAACGAAAATATCTTCCCTCCGTAGTATTTTTATCATTTGCTCCGCTAATAATCAGTCAGATTGATGGATTCCAGAGAAGAGGAAACTTTAAAGGCTTTTTTCTCAAAATGATGACTCGGTGACAGTCATTATATAATGTGACATATTTTGCTTAATATTTGGAGTACAAAAACAATCCTGATATCATTAGAAAGCTAGGAATCCCCTCTTTCCAGCAATGTATACAACTCAAAATGTGTCTTCGGGTCAATGTGACTGATTTCGATGGAGCAGGTCACGTGCAATTCGTGGCACAATTAAAATGGGATCGAAAGATAATCTTTCTCTCTCCATTGACTTCAATGCATAACTTTTCAGAAATAAGGTCCCATGGAGCTCAACCGGAAGGGGAGGGACTTCGCCTCTCTATTGTGTGTTTCGCAACATGTTCTATGGCACGTCTCTAGTGAGAATTGTAGTTTTATAAGACGTTTTCGTATTTCCCACAATTATAAGTTGCCAGTATTAAACTGTGCACACCCTGGAGGTTTAGGGGATACAAAACACAGTGGTGTTATCACATTTAAAACATATAATTAATAAATGGGTGAATTAATATACCCACATGACACCTAAGGTCAGAAGAGCTTTATTTAACAGCTGGTCTTATGTCTGTGACCCCTCCTGTTGTTCATTGATAAGCCTGAAACATGCACTTGTCAAGGTTCAGAGGCAAATTTTGCAGTAGCCATCAATCATCTTAAGATAAGATAAGATAAGATATACTTTATTGATCCCAAGTTGGTGAAATGTTTTTGTTACAGCAGCATACTACTTTGTTCTACTCCACTACAATTCAGAGGTTAACCTGGTATTTTTACTCCACTACATTTATTTTAGTTACTTTGCAGATTCTGATTAATGATGTGAAATATAAACAACCCTTAAATCAGACTTTAGTTACACCTGAGTCAAATTCAGGGTAGGTGATTGTCAAGTGCCAAAATAAACTATGCAATATATTGGACGTTAAGTACTTTGTCAGACTTCATATCTATCTGTGGATAACCCCAACGTTTTTTTCTTATTCAAAAGAACACCTTAACTTAAAGCATTCTTTAATGTTTAAATAAAGCCTTATTAGTTTGTCTGTTTTGCACATCCTCCTGTTAATATCTTTGGACGTCCTGCACTAAACTGTTTTATTGTAGAGATCACTACAGTATCTTCTTGATATTTTCTATTCTATATTTCTATCATGCCTTCTACTTTCCCCCAATTGTGTATGTAGGCTACTCTTAATATTTAAATGTTTTCATCAAATAAAACGTATTCAACAACAACATTCAATAACGTGCTTTAACCACTAGGCGGTGCGGGTTAAAAAAACAGTGGTGTAGTTAATAAAACATAATAATATCAAACATAATATGACTATTAACTTTATTGTGAAATTAAAACAGAATGGTAAAGGAAAATACAGTTTCAATCTCTCGATTTGAAGCTTATGCATTGTACCATGAACCTGTATAGACCTGTAACAGTCAACTTCATGAGGAGTTGGAAAGGTAGTTCAGTAAATAATATCTTTAAAAACTACAAAAAAATCCCTTTCTATCAGCTGTGCACCGTTATGGTGTAAACATAACCTATCTACCAATTGGATCAAATATAAAAGTCAGCCGAATTAGTGTTGATACTGCAAGGAGACGTATTGTGTGAAAAGAAATGGAAGATGTTGTTTAATTGCTAATATATTTATGATCCACGTCACGTATTCAGTTTTGGCGGCATTTCTTACAGTTTGTCAAAAGTTCTTCTGATCAGGGCTCTATAAATAAATATCTACGGCAGATATGTAATATTTAATGCAGCCGAACCGTGTATTACAATGCCGTTATGTGATGATTCCAAAGAGAAAAGCAAGAACACTCGGAATAAAGTATTATTTTATTTTTAAAAATGTTTATCCGATTTCATATTGCATAAACACCATATCCCGACATGCATTGCGGCTAAAACAATCGATGTTTGAAAAAAGAAAGGTGTCGAAAGAGAATCGAAAGAGAAAAACCTATGGGAAAAACACAAAAGCATTGCAAACAATTTAAACCAATACATGTTATATAATTAACAAGGATAAACTGATGTGTTTTAGTTGATGTACTGCAGATATCACTGTTAAATTATTTGATCATTGGTTTTATTATGAAAACGTCGAAACCGGAAATACTGTTTTCAAC
This sequence comes from Gobionotothen gibberifrons, assembly GCA_943591055.1. Taxonomy (NCBI): domain Eukaryota; kingdom Metazoa; phylum Chordata; class Actinopteri; order Perciformes; family Nototheniidae; genus Gobionotothen; species Gobionotothen gibberifrons. The sequence continues at coordinate 80,267 of CALSBZ010015589.1, forward strand.
CCGTAACTTTACATGGAGGCTGCCGCATACCTCAAATCATCTTCGTAATATCTATCAAACCATAGATCCTACTCGGCTGGACATGGATTCTAAAAGTACAATATACACTTCTCGCTAGAAATCTAATCAAAAAGCGTTTTAATGGCCAAACTATCCTACAAAAAATTAGGATTTTACAGAGAGGGTTATTTGTGAATAAACGACCATCTGCAACATTCAACGGGAGCACTAGAGGGCGAAAACTTTAAAGCGTAATTATAGGACGTATTAAGCGCTTGAACAAACAACATATTTGGTCGTAATAAGGGCCTGAACAATCGTCCCATTTGGTCGTATGAGTTGGAGGACTTGTTGATTTCTATATGTGGAGCCAGGCTTTGATTCTGAAGTAGCAAAAACGTAGGCACCTATCCTCATTCATAATTATGAATACGGCCTATATATAAAACAGCCTAACACAGCAGCAATGGATTAATAGCAGCAGTGAAAATACAAGTTATAGTCCCAGTGGCCTATATGGCTCACTGGGTGGTCTTAAAAAAATAAAACCTGACTCGTGTTTACGAAAATTAACATTTAATATAAAACTCACACAAAAATACCTATACTCTATACACAATACATTTGTTATGTACAATACCTCTGTGCATTCAATAATGACTTGCAAAACAAAAGATGTTTAAAATAATAGATTATTAATAATAAATATATCTGACTGCTTCACTGTGAAGGCCAAAAGAAATGAAAATGAGTTGGACTTGAATTACTCAGCAGCTTGATCATGCCTGACGTGTGTGAAGATGCGTCGGAAAAATATGTTCAAATAAATTCCAATTCACGAAGGATAAAACGACAAGGACGGTTTTATTGGTGAAAAACATCAAAGCTTGGCTGTGAGTAGAAGCACAAGTGTGTTTGTATGTCAGCATATGTGAGTGTGTTTGAACAGTCACATTGTATGCCTGCATGGGCAGGTAGAGGGTGAAATGAGCCATATGATTCAGGTTTTCAGATGTGTGCAATTGTTGATGCAGTTACTGTAAATGCTGTGTTGTCAATCGTCAGCCTGTCACTCCATATCATTTGCTCTGAAGCCCACAGTCACATTTAAAAACACAAACACACTCACACAGCTCTACCACCTGCTTATACTGCATACATGACACAATTCATAAACAAGAGTATTAAAGAACAAAACACCCCATTACAAAAAAGTACTTCTTATAGACAGCTGTGCAAAAACTGAAAAATACAGTACACATTCATAGCCTTCATTCTTAACTAGACATAGTAAGTATTGTTGTGTAGAGAAAACTACTCCATAAACACTAAAGTTTTAACAAACTTCTTCAAGGAAAAGAAAGATTCCTTTAGCCCGTTTTTGACTATGTTTCTTTCCATCACGGTATAAATGCTGTTTTAAATCAAAGGGGAATACAGAAAGTCTGATAATACTACATGTGATAATATTTGTAAAATCTGTCATTAAATCTTTAAATCTGTAGTGCAACATTTTAGGAAATATGCGTATTTGCTTTCTTGCCAAGGACTTGATGAGAATGTTTATATCCCTCATGTCTGCATGTTATTGTGAAGCTAAGCTGCTGGTTAGGTTAGCTTAGCATAAAGACTGAAAACAGGTGGAAACAGCTAGCCTAACTCTGTCCAAAGGTAACAACATCTGCCTTACTGTACCTCACCACTAAAGATCTGTGATCAACACTTAGAAATTACTATAAATATAAGGTGTCCTGTAGACACTTAATAATGAATGCATTAAATACAACAATGCATTACAATATAGTAAACACATTGTTAATATATTATAAAATATATCTTCATATAGGAAGTTACAAGTGGGTCAGACACAGCTCAGTTATACTAATCTTCAGCTCAATACACTTCTGTTCAGACTTGCCCTGCTTACTGTGATCACATATGCTCTGTTTTACTACAACCGAACTCATCATTCTGTTGTTCTCATTTACATATTTTAATTGTCTTTGAAGCATAAATGTAATTGTGTCTCATAAATGCTACCTAAATGTTGCCTCAAGGAAGACAACTTTTCCTATGGTGCTGCACTGAAGTGTCGATCAAATCGCTATTTTATGATTGCAAAGTTGTCCGAAGAGATTAACATCTTCCTGTTGCTGGGAACACCTGTATCGTGTGATTGGCAACACCTTTTCTTTTTATGAGGAATCACAGAGAAACTTACAGGAAACAGACACCTGTTCTCTTGACCTTCCCCCCACTCCAACTCTACTGAAGACGATACACATTTGGGAGTCATTTTGCCACCCGGATCCTATTATTATTGCAAATGTAACAATTTGCTAGGACTTAACTCCAATGTATTTTGTAATTGAAATAATGATTATCAAAGAAAGGAATGGTTAAGAAATAGTGGTTAGGAAAATTCAAAAGGAAAAAAGACGACGGGCTTCCAGAGAATCCGACTGCTCTTACACTATCCGACGTATTTATGTATAACCGTATTAATTGTAACTGTATAAAAGCCATATCTTCAGTTTGAGTCATTGCACTGGGCTGTGAAGACATTGCTTTCTGTATCCTGTGTGCCTCTCTTGCTAAATGATTATCAAAGACTCAGAAGGACCACTCTTTGACCAGTTCATTTCAAGTATTTCCACCACAATATACAGGGCAAGTAAACAACAACCCTAACCCTATCAACAACTGCCTGTTCTCCTTAGTTTTTCATACAATTATTCTGTCTCAAAACATTATCTTGTTTCAAATAAGTGTGGCAAATTCACCTCTTAAACTTTTAGGTAAATTATGTATATGTCATATTGTTGGTAGAAGAAAGCAAAGCTATTCCTAACTTAGGTGAGACCCCTAACTTTTTGTACGCTTCTAAAACTGATGATGTGCCCTGACCTTTACAACACAAGGGTAAATCAAGAGGAGATTCTGAATAAATAAAATGCATAAAATCATTTTTAAACAGAAGGTGACTCAGGCATGAAGGATTTGGCCGTGTCTCTTCTAAAGGGATGTTTAGCTTCATTTCTCGCTTCTGTGTTTCTTGTGTGTGTGTGTGTGTGTGTGTGTGTGTGTGTATGCATGTGTGCGTGCGTGCATGCGTGCGTGCATGTGTGTGTTTTCATCTGCTTTCATCTGTTCCAAGGTCCTTATGCCTTATGAGGTAAGAAAGTGTTGTTATATATTTTTTAAATATCTTAGAAAAAAGAAAACCTGGACAAACACTGCTTTCACAGAAACAACCCTGACATTTAATGTTAAAATGGAAGTAGGGCATTGTGAATCCATGTTCTTTTTTGTTAATAAAGGTACAAACATGCAGCAATGAAATGCCTAGACGTGTCGATTATAAAACAGACAGATACTACACGTAAAATATATTATATTTTCCTGCACTCGTCAGCTTGCCTGGAATACCATGTGCTGTTAAGCAGCCCCCTCTAGTGGTACAGCACTAGAATGCAGTGGCTGTGATACAAAAAGAGAAGATGTTAGGATATCAACATGTATTGTATACATGCCATTGATGTGCCACTGTACTGGTTGATGTTTTTTTGGTCTGTTTGCTGACCCAACAAGATGGACTGACAACCCAGGAGCACAGCGGAGGGCCCGGAAGGGATCTCGGGCAGACGGCCCGGGGGCAAGGCAGAGTTCGCGGTGGGGGTCTCAGGCGGACAGCCAGGGGCAAGGCAGAGTGGCGAAGGCCACAGTGGTCGAACTCAGGGAGCCGGGCATGAGGGCGAAGGCAGCGGCTGGAAGAGTCAGGGGGCCGGGCTCGAGGGTGAAGACCATGGCTTCTGGGCACGGAACCAGAACACGGAACCATGGCTGTGTGGGATGGTACTGGAGCACGGTACCATGGCTGTGTGGGCCGGCACTGGAGCATGGAACCATGGCTGCTGGGGCCTGTACTGGAGCCCAAAGCATGGCTTCTGGGGCTCGGGCTGCTAGCCTGGACTTGCGACTCCTTCTCTTAGGAGCCTTTTGGAGGCTCAGTGGACCTCCAAAAGCCAGATGAGTACCCGAGAACGGCTCCTGTACAGGAGCAGGAAATGGGGAAGAAGCAGGGGTTGACTCCAGACGGAACACACCGAGACGTATGGTGTCAGGTTGGGAATTGAGAGGCAGGGGGCTAGCATGCCTGGAGCTACTGTAGCAGGCCGGGAATCACACGTCTGGAGCAAGTCCATAATCCAGCCAGGTAAGAACTTCAACAACCATGGTTTCTCTGTTGCCAACCGGTGCGCCTCTACCAGAGCGGCCCTCTTCTGCCGAACACTGGACGCTCCCTTCCACCAATCATAGCAGCAAGCCAAATAAAAGGTAAAATGTTGTAATTCTACCTCAAATGGATCATCTGCTGGGTCCATTTGTGGTTGGTTCATTATGTTAGGGTGAGTGAAGCAGGCAGGACCCAAATGCAGAATAAACTGGAAAAAATACCTTTATTTTTCAAGGATTTTAAGGAACAAAACAGAACACTACCTCGTGAACATAGTCAACGACAAACAATGAACCAACCATGACAGACAGAAAATCCAGAACTTAAATACACAC
>CALSBZ010015742.1:0-11033 GCA_943591055.1 Gobionotothen gibberifrons
TGTCCCCTCTTCTTCATGTCTCTTCTACATCAACATGTGTCCCCTCTGTGGAAAGAGACTCTGAAAGTTTCAGGAACAAAGATTCTCTCTCTTTTTGTCCTGATCCATTTCTATAAAAACCTGTCTGAAAATGAGCTGATCAGATTTTGGACACTTTATGATGTCATAACGATGTTTTGTCTTGTGTAACCATTAGCCAATCACCAACCAAGGTACCCCCCCCCTCCCCACCTTATCACCTGAATCTCCTCCTAGAGCACCATTGAGTTCTTTTTAACCAAATGTCTCTCAGAGGGGCGTGGGGAGGGGCTCCTTATTTTCATCTAAAGTAACAGACAGAGAATCAGCACTTTGGAAACAGGGCTGAAACAGAGGGGGTTATGGGTAATGCTGCAATGATCTGTTTGGTGTTTCAGCCAATCAGAGACAGGTTCTGTATATATCTGAGACCTGTGATATATTGATGAAGAACAGTATAATAGGGGACCTTTAATGTTGACAGATCATGAAATGGGGTCCAGAGGGGAAAACATGGTTGTGGTCACCACCTCATTCTCAGGGTTCATTTAAAGAGGCCCTATTATGTTTTCTGGGATGTTGTCTTTCCTGTAATGTGTTTATATATAGGTTTTAGTGCATGTAAATGGTCTGCAGAGGCTAACATCCCTGTGTCTCCCTCCCCCACCTGAAAACGACTCCATTTGATTCCTTTGTTTACTTCTTGTTGTCACTTTGTAACACTTGCACTTCTATTGGCTAGCGCTCCAACACATTAGAGCAGAGCAGACTGGGCTCTGGTTTCAGACAGAGGGTGAAAAGAGGTGCTGCAGCACAGGCAGTATGAGAAAAATAAAGAGCTTTTTGAACATTAAAGCAAGAATGTAATACTTGGCAGAAGAATAGTACTTTTTTTCATTTAATTAAGAACTTTAATGCAAACAGTTTCAAGTGAAACCAAAGACAGAAATAAAGAAATATTCCCAGCAAGAGTGCAGACCAAGTTCCTTTCTCTATCAACTTGGAAGTGTCTATTCTCAGTTTCCCCCACATGACGTTCAATAGAGGAAACTCTCTCCACTTCCCTGTTCTCCTCTTTCCGTGCCAGTTGCTATTTACACAAGCTTTAAACGAATCAGTAGATATTAATACCAGCGGCCTGGGGTGGATCTGTGCTTTATCGATCAGCAAAACAGCTCTTAGTTAGTGGGCGCCCATAACCTATGACAGAAATGTATATATTGTTACACTGATTTGTGATTATTGAGCCATTTCAGTTCTCTCCACTTCTGTGTTCATGGTCTTTTTGAATTGTGAATTTGATGTTGCGTTTCTGTCGCTTTCAGTCATAATAATAGTGCTGCAGAAAAACAATGGACTTGTTCTCATGCATGTGGGTTCATATTAAACTGCATTTGAATCTAGTCAAACTAAAAAGTCAGTAACCTATATTTATCAGAGGCCTTTAAAGCAGAACTTGAGCTTCACTACTTCCCACTTAAATGGGTGGATGAGCTCCTTTTGTCACCTTCTGCACCATCAGCATATGTAGCCTATTATGTAAGACCTACTACTCCCTAGTGACTTCACCACATGTGACCTATTCTAGTACTCCAGCTTCTCTTCGATGGCAACTATACTGTGATCATCACCACACCAGCCTTAGGGAAGGGAAACTCCCAGGTGAGCATTTTCCCCACTAACAGTTTGGAGAAGAGCCACTAGGTGCGTGCGTGCGTGTCATACATAGACAAGTAGTAGTAGGCCTGAGTCAGCCTCTGGATGTCATGTTTTTTTTTTTTAAACAGGGTCACACCCCGGCTTAATGCAATTTGTGAATGCTGATTGAGCCGCACTGACTCGATATGCAACTCTGAGGCAGAATAAGCTGCACGCTGGGTACAAATTGAGTATTAACTTTACCGGTATGAGGTGAAGCTGGATTATTTTACATATTATACAGTCTTAGATTCATTTTGTACTCACTGACAGCAGCAGATGTGATAGCAGCATAGCATCACAAACAGGGGCTTCCTACTCCTTTTCCAAAAGTTTAATTCAAACACATTTCGAGGTGCATTTTGAAGCTTTTCAAGCACCTCACAACTCTTGTGAATGACATATGTATATCCAGCATACAGTATGTTACTATACTGATTATTCCACTACTTAGTCAGTTTAAATGAGATGTTTTTGTCCTTTTAACAAACAATATTATTTGATGCGATTCTATAGAAGGTTCAAAAAGAAAACACAAGGACTTTGTTTTATAATGTGTTGCCTTTTTGTAAGAAGACTCAACTTTCTTGATAAGCTACATTTCTAAAGAATGCCCTTTTAAAACACAACATGTATGTATCTTCAGGGATTTCACGCAGCTGTAGTAACACTGGATTCATTTGAATTACCCAACACCCTCTAATTGCTGATGAATCAGGATCACAAGGTACATTTTGCAATGTCTTGGAAACATTTATCTTGTGGTCTTTGTATCATGAGGATCCTGGTGACTGTGGTGTTGTCAGTGCGTTGTTACCACTGGTTGCTATACTGTCAGTCAGGTGGTGCAGAGGAACTGGTTAGGTGAAGCGAGCTGACACTCAGCAGCTCAAGTCAAAAGCTGTACTGCATGTGAAGCACTTCACAAAGTGTTCAGTGTTTTTTTAAGACCATTGTGAATTCGGGAAAAGTTATTCCAGAAGTTGTTTTTTTCTGCATCAGCACTTTTAACTTTCACATTCGTCGTACTCTGATGCACGACAGAGGACACGGAAAAAACACTTTGCACCACACCTATGTTCATTTAAAAAGTGACAGTGGCATCAATACACTATTTTTAAGGACCATGTCAGTGAATACAAATTGCTATTTTGCAAGTGTTTAAAAGAATATACAACTAAAACTCATTTTGGACAATTCTGATCAATAAACTTGTTGAGGTATGTGGCACAGTGGGTTGTGCGTTGGTGTTCGGATCAGGGGAGCACAGGTTCAAACCCCACTGCAGTCTGCATGTCGTTGTGTCCCTGAGACACTTCACCCCAAACTGCTCCTGTGGGGATTGTCCACAGTATTGAGTATGTAAGTCGCTTTGGATAGCAGCGTCTAACAAGTGACATGTAATGTAAGTTATCAAAAATAGGAAGCGGCAACGAGCCGTTTAGTGGAGAAAGTGAATACTGCTGAATACACATACTTTACAGAGATGCTGTATGCGAAACCAATGTGAGTTTGGAAAATTGCACAGTATTTTTCTATTTTAGTATACCTCAACAATGGAATTATGATCAGTGGAAATGGCCATGACATGTGACCTTTAACTTACTTAAATACAATTTTGAATGCAGGACTTTTAACTGGCTGCTATATCTCAAAACTGTTACTGGTACTGGATGTGTATTTCGTCAATTGTAAATAGTGTAACTTCTATTTCTATTTTTTAAGTATTTGTATGCATGCTTTTCTTAATTAATATGAAGCTATCTTTGGCTCTTTACTTGCTGTAACAAATCTAAATGTCCCCTCTGTGGGAAGAATACGAATATTCAGATTCTGATTACAGTAACAAAGTATATTTTATATGTTATGCTGTAGTAAATAAGTAATACTTAAGTAAACATTCTGAATACTTCTTCCACCTCTGCATTACACTGTTGATATGATACAAAAGCTATTGAAACATGAGCGTTCATAAAAGTATTACGAGGAAAATTTGAATATTTTGCTGTGATCGCCGTCTCCTCAAGTTACAGGATCTGACAGATAAGAAAATAGTGTGTAACCCCAGACATCCCCACGAACCAACCTCTGTGGGAAGATAAGACTATCAGGTGTCTGATATCAAGCAACAACAACACACTTTTGAGTGATTCAGTCATCAAACATATTAAGTTAACATATCAGGAGTTTTGGGGGGGATTTCAGACCAAAATAGGATCAGTAATTTAAAGCAACTAAGAATATTTACTCAAGTGCTGTACTTAAGTACAATTTTGAGGGAGACTATTTACATTGTTGTACTTCGACTCCACTACAGTTCAGAGGTACATGGTGTACTTTTACTCCACAACATGTATTTAATCCCTTTAGTTAATTTACAGATGTGGATTAATGATGTGAAATATAATCACCTCTTAAATCAGACTTTAATTCCACCTGGAGTAAATCCACAAGCTACCCTGCAGTATACAAAGTCATTCAAACTAGTTGCACCTTTACCAGCTTTGAGAACACTTTCATGATCAATCATTATAAAACATATCATATATATTATTCTGAAATGGACCAATCTGCACAATGAATACTTTCACTGTCGCTACTTTCACTATATTTTGATGATAATACTTTTCTACTTTTACTTGAGGAACATTTTGAATGCAGGACTTTTACTGTGTGTAACAGAGAATTCCTACACTCTGGTACTTCTACTTTTACTTAAGAACAACATCCGAGTACTTCTCCCACCTCTACCGATAAGAAAACAGTGTGTATCCCCCAGACTTCAACATTATCTAACCTCTGTGGGAATAAAGGACTATCAAGTGTCGGATATCAAGCAACAACAACAACACACTTTTGACAGATTCAGTCATCAAACACATTAACAAATCATACATTTTGGTGGAAAATCAGAGAACAAAATTATGTTAGGATAGGAACACAGTGTACCTAAAACTCACCTCTTTTATCCATCAGCCACATAAACAACAGCCAGGGGACAAACCCCACCGGGCCCCACAGCACCAGAATCGCGATGTCAGACTTGCTGAAGCCGAAAGCGTGAACGGCTGAATTCTGGATCGGACCCCAGAAGTTCCAGACCATACCCTGCATGAGAGCCAGCAGGGAGAACAGTGTCAGAACCAGCCATCTTCTGCCGTACACTCGGCTGTTTACTGGGGCACTGTTTGTTATTGTTTCCGCATGAGAAGGGACGAGAAGCGGCTCCCTTTCGGACTCGGTGCTCGGTCCGGCACCCATGGTAAATAAAGTGTCCGTTTCGTGTTAAAATCCAGGGTTTAAAGGCTGTACATTAACGGGGAATAGAGAATACTGTCGAGGACAATAACATAAAAACAGCCGATAGCTTCTTGTTTCTGTCAGTTGACTTCACTGCGCATGTGTAAACGGAAGTTTCCTGGGTAGTGGAAACTGTGGTCCTCTGGCCGCCATTTTGGCTCGTCTGGTTTATTTTTTTCATGTAAGTCAATAAATAAATAAACAAAACAACAATATATATATGTATACAGTTCTATATTTCAGATTACATATTTGTCAAATACAAAATGTGTTATTTTTGTTTGTTTAGTTCTTTAGTTCTATTCAAGAATATATGGAAATCATATATTTTGTATTAAAAAAAATCAGGGTTAGCGAAAATTACATACAAAAATTAAGGAAAAGACACAGTTTCATATTTCATTTTAAATATTTGTCAAACACACAATTAGATCTAATTGCCTTTTTATTCAGAATGTTTTTAATAGTGCTACTATATTGCTTTAGTTCTTGGTTAAAATGTTTAAATTAGGTATGGAGTCAGTCAGCCCATCTCCTTTTATGAATATGACATTATTAAGTGAAGCTGAGCCAGAGCCAGAATGGAGGAGATTCACAGTTATGTGACGTATGAGGAAACCTGTCATGTGACTTTTGTTTACTTCCGCCCACAGCCTCCACTGCACGTGTCGTGAAAGGTGAGTTGTTTTTAGTTGTTATGTCTCTACTATTTCTGCGAAGCTATCTTTCCCAGGATATTAGCTCATTGGAAAAGCGAGCTAAGTTGTTCACAGTTCGTTAACAGAGACCCCGGCTAATAATAGCATGTTACAGCTGAGACAATAAGAGCCGAGGATAGTTTTGCATTGTGAGAAGTTCATGTTGTTCTTAATGTTAACTGAGTTTTCTGCCGACGTCACAAACTAGTAATTGAGTTGATCATTGTTGTCATAAAAGTGCTTTACAGTGAATGCGATCAGGCGGGGAGTAATGATCAGATCTGACTGTCAGAAGTAGGCTATAATGTATTAAAAGTAAGGTACATGATCTGCAATACATGTGTAGTTGTGTTCAGTAAAATGTCCGATTAGACATTTGAATATCTGATTTTATATAACTCAAACACATTGTCAAACGTAATGAGGATTTTTTAAATTCTTACAAAGATATGAACTAGGTACCTTTTATATAAACAATCTATGGGTACACCTTCAGTCAAATGCAATTGTGTAAATGCATTGTTCCCATAAAATACATTCCTGCTCCTAATTATAAGCTTGTTTTAAGATAATGGTTTTGGTTTTAATCTCACTTTTAAAAACGGATCCATTAACTTTAGGTTCCTCATTCTGTCAGGTAGGCAAATATGTGTCTCTGAAGTTCAGATGTCCAGGTTGCAGGTTATATAATACCAACATATCAGGCAAAAAAGGAATCAGTTGTTTTGTTATACAGTATGTATGTTTGACAGTGTGTGTGAGGTCCCCAAGTTCCCATGAGCAAAAACACGTTGGTTTGCTATCCTGGCTCCAAAATGGTGGAATGAGCTCCCCATTGACATCAGGACAGCAGATAGCTTACACATCTTCCGGCGCAGACTGAAAACTCATCTCTTTCGACTCTACTTCGAGCGATACAATTACTAACAAAGCACTTATAATATATATATACTAATAAACAGGGACGTGCACAGACATTTGGAGGGGCTATTGCTCTAAACTGGAAAAAGGGCCTCCCCCCGATAAAAAACACAAGACCTTTTGAAAATTGAACTTGTTTTTAATGTAAAAGAAACCAAACGATTATTACATCAACTAAATTGAACAGTAATTCACATCTCATAACAAAACAAGCGAAGGTGACTACTTGCTTTCGGTAACTTGATTTTAAAAATGAAAACCAGGGACATTTTTTGTTTTGCGGTCCATATCTAATCAAAAATATCTAATGTTAGTAACTATTAAAGACAAAATGGGGACAATTCTGTTCTAATGTAGTTTGACCATTGTAACTGCTGTGCAGACATACTGATAAAATAGGGCCTCTATCTAATCACCTTAAATAAACTCACTAATTAATGAAACCCGTTCAATACGCATTATTCATATTCTTATCATTCTTTATGAGCGCAGTAACGGTAAGGTATCTAATTACTTATTTATTTAGTATTCCATAACTTAGTAACAGAGATGGTCAAACTAAAGTGGAGACATGGCAGAAATCCTACAATGAAGCGGGACATTGAACTGTTCACCCGAGAGAGGGCAATCCAGAAAAGAGAGCGAGCGGCCCCGTTGAGGGAGTTTACAGATGAGAAGACACAGAAACACAGAAGCACAATAACAACAGGTAGGCTATATTTAGGTGTTTTTCTGTAAATAACCGACGGTATCAAGAGGAAGTAACGTCCCCTGGTTTGTCCCTTATACCCTAACTGCCATGAGACAACTCAAAATCAAGTTTCCGAAATCTAATGATTCGGCCACAACAGAACAAAGAAAAACAAACTCTCGCTCTCTCCAGAGGGGCAGGTCAGCCAAAAAGGCCAAACGGGCCGTTGCCCGGGCAACATTAGCCCGTACCTGTGCACGTCCCTGCTAATAAAGGACTGGCTTATCTAAAGCCAGCTGAGTAGCACTTGAAATGTTTTGTCTCTATGAAACCTGATGTACTTATATGATTCTGTTTTCTTCAAGTTTGTATCTTCTTGGTCGAATGCACTTATTGTAAGTCGCTTTGGATAAAAGCGTCAGCTAAATGTAATGTAATGTAATGAATAGCCAATGCTCATGCTAGTGCTAATGGGGATCCTAATAAAGAACAAAAAGTTCACTTCCCTCCCAAACAGTAAAAGGACACACAAAAACAGTTATTCAGAAGGCACACAAATTCCCATGTGTCTTGTGCTAGTCGGCACAAGTATAACATCTAAACCAGTTGTTTGATAGCTAACCTGCTTCTATCTCCTCAGTGTTTTCAACCTACAAACCATGGCTGCCCCTGAGGTTAAATCCTTCAGTCCAGAGGAGGCGCAGCAGATTATTTTTCACCTGCAGCAGCCGGCAGTTTTCACCAACATGAGCGACGGCTGGCCGGCTCTCCGCTGGACTGCAGAGAAGCTTTCTGACTGCCTGCACAAACTCATCCGATTCAGACTGGGGAGGAAAGAGGAGACAAACAGTAAGATGGATCCTAAATAAAGCCATTTGTTGTTGGTAATCTAGATTTAACATGCAGAATAAAAAACGACCCCAAAAAGATCAAATTCAGCTCAACCACCAAGGCTCCTGGTAGGCTCACATTGTTTTTTAAATCACCAATAGTGTGGAAAATCGATGGATATACAGTATATTTAATGTAATACCAGAATATGATAAGACAACTATTATATTATAGCAATGTTAATATAAGAAAAGTAACTTAGCACCAACAATTATATTACATTTGTACCCATGGGGCTTTGCTGTCATCAGGTACGCTTCAGTAGTATTGGAAACAGTTGATGATACATCTGTTTATGAAACTTTTACACAATCAAACAAATGATTGAGTAGTCTGGGTTTCTTTAATGCAAACGTTCCTCTTAAGAAATTAATCCAAAGCACTCTCCTAAAAGCAATGCTATATCCATTTCCTTTCAAAACCTCCTCCGTTATTGATCATTTATCAATTTGTGTTTGGTAAATAGATCTGCTTCTTAAATGTTTGTATTACTGATCACATCGATGCACAGAGCCTCATATGGTTTCTACTCTCTCATTAGAATGACCTGCAGTTGTATGTAGCTCATCCTCTGACATGTGCTCATGTACAGATTGGACTATAGTTAGCATGGCGTAATACAAAATGTCTCATAAGTAAACACTGAGGGTTATAGCCTGGAGCATCTGGTGTATTTTGGCATCCGTGTGGCTCTGAAAAAGCCGCAGTAATGATTCCTCCTGTGATAAATAACAGTGAGCCTGTCCTCTGATAAAAGCCAGCTAATTACATTTCGGAATAATTTCTCAGCTGCAACAGCTGACAGGAGGGCATTGCTCACGAGAGATTATAAATGCCATCACTCAACCATTGACACACTTTGTTTACTAGAACAAACACAAGAATAAATCGCTACATCTTCTCTCCTCAAAATGGGTGAAATGAAATGTCATGCCTCTGTGATGATGCATAATACTGGTTTATAAATGGAATTCTTTAAGCGTAGAACTGTGGGATTGTTTCACAGGAACGTTGTCACAATTTCCCAGTGATTACTCTCTTTCTTGTTGTTTTTCTTGCTCTCATAGCACCTCTGTTTGAAACCCAGTGTTCCTACGTGGAGGCAACACTGGAGCACTTCCTCCTCTGGACACAGGGCCAGAAGGAGGGCGATGTAGGGCCTTTCTGTGAATACCCCAAATCAGAGTATTGGGCCTACGCCGACTACAAATACATCGCCCTATTGTTTCAAGACCAGCCGGCCATGTTTGAGGTAACAAGCTTCCCGTGTTCATGCATGTTATGAAATCACCGGGGCTTCTCATGTGACATGTCTCCATGCTTTGATGTTCAAAAAGCTCTTTATTTTTCTCATACTGTCTGTGCTGCAGCACCTCTTGTCACCCTCTGTCTGAAACCAGAGCCCAGTCTGCTCTGATTGGTTAGCTGGCCGGCTCTGTTGTGATTGCTCAACCGCTAAGAGATGTCCTGTTGAAGCGCTAGCCAATAGAAGCACGGAAGTAAACACAGGAGTCTAATCAAGGTGTTTCAGGAACTTTTGTATTTGACCTATACACACCATTTACATGCACTAAAACCTATATAACACGCTTCAAGAAAGGGAACCCCCCCCCATTTACACATTACCTAAAGCATGATATCACATCCTGTAGAAGCACAAAGTTCAAGAAAATATGTTTTACGTGTTAACTTTTAAACTAATTGCAAGTTTATCAACAAACTAAACTTTTTATTTGAAAGAGCCAATATATTTACTTGTATTACTTTTTTCTAAGATGCTTATTTATATTCTTACACATTTGATCCATTATTTTGACATTTTTCAATTTAATATTAAGCCATTGCTCACAAGGACCTTTTATTAACTGCTATTCTCATCCTCTGGAAAGTAAAAGACATTGTGACAGTGCCATCCTTTCTAAAGCCACTGCCACAAATTAATTTCCTTTTTTTATCTCTGTGGTACATTTCTATTACGCATCCACCTGCAATTATAACCAGCTGACATTCATGCCTCTAAGACAGACAGGCAGGCGGGGGCTTTTACAGGATAAATGGCGCTGGGAAATATAGGCTGAGATTGACCAGTCTGTCGTTTAAAGCTGCCTGCATGTATGCTAATGACTTCATTATTCAGGATGCTACACCTTAGTGCGCTGACAGGAGTGATTGACAGACTGGTTTTCTTTAAAAGATGACAAACACTGTACAGAGACTTCCGTTGGCCTCTTATAATAGGCCCTGTCAAAGCAGATGATGAGCTTATAGCCGCGTTGTGAAAATGTCATGTCTTCACGGACAAAAAGCACATTAAAAGTCATTATTTTTCCCATTATTTCGGATTGATAATGGACATTTGAATGTGGGGTTTGTGTTGCAGGCAGAGGTGGGAAGTAGTGGAGTAGAAATACCTCGTTACTGTACTTAAGTACATGTTTCTGGTATCAGTACTTTACTCCACTACTTATTTTTCTGACGACTTTTTACTTTGACTTCTTACATTTTGAACACAAATACCTGTACTTTCTACTTCTTACATGTTGAACACAAATACCTGTACTTTCTACTTGTTACATGTTGAACACAAATACCTGTACTTTCTACTTCTTACATTTTGAACCCAAATACCTGAACTTTCTACTTCTTACACGTTGAACCCAAATACCTGTACTTTCTACTTCTTACATGTTGAACCCAAATACCTGTACTTTCTACTTCTTACATGTTGAACCCAAATACCTGTACTTTCTATTTCTTACATGTTGAACCCAAATACCTGTACTTTCTACTTCTTACATGTTGAACCCAAATACCTG
>CALSBZ010015773.1:0-10234 GCA_943591055.1 Gobionotothen gibberifrons
CTCTGATAATTAACATCTCCTTACCTCATGCTGTCGTGACACCAAAGAAGATACATCAACAGCTGGGTCCAAATGATTCACTACATGGAAGGCCTGGAGGTTCCTAAATGCCTAAAGCATGATATTATAATAAACCAGATCGAAATGCAAGCTTTCCAAAAAATAAGCTGGTGTATTTGGCAATGATAGTCCACAAACTAATAGATGATTCCATGTAAACTCAGTCCAGTTCTTATATACAATCTATGATTGGATTGGTACTGTTACACCTCCATATTAACAGGGCCCTGATAAGCTTCACAGGTACTCAGATACTACTGGGCCAAAATGATTCACTCTAATGTGGCAGACCTGGAGCATTAGATACTCAGCTCTCATGGGAAACGATGAAACACCAGACAGCAAGTGCAACCAAAGCCTAATTACTGTGACTCAACCACTGCCTAATCAACAGTCATTACATTTATAAAACCTCTTACTATAAACACATTCAAGAAGGAAGTCCAAAGCCATCACAGGGAAAAGCCTGGATGTGTGTGAAGAGTGGCAGAGCCGGAGACAGACTGTGGGAAAGCGTGCAGATGTGCAGACCCTGATTAAACATACTTTGTTTGAGACATTGAATGCAGATGTTTGTTCAGGTCAACCTCAGGTAAAACCGGTCTCCTGGAATAATTAATTGGTTCAGCATTCTACAAAAATCACCTTTGCACAGATGCCCTGTTTGATTAGGCATTTATAGGCACGGGTGATTTGGTATGTATTGGAGACAGGTGGAGGTGAGATTGGCGTATGGTTTTTAATCACGGAAAGCCACATATATTTTGTCTGGACATTTGATAATTCCCTGCATAAGATTCACTATCTGGGGCCTCAGTGGCGGTTATATTAAATCATTCAGTTGTATTTCTTTATGATTAAGCAGCTACAGTGTTTTATCCCTTTAATTTGTTAAAGGGGACCTATTATGCAAAATGCACTTTTTTATGTCTTTTATACATGAATATGTGTCCCCGGTGTGTCAGGGAACTCACAAAGTGTCATAAAACACAACCCTCTCTCTTTTCCTTCGTACCCACATCTCTAAAAAAAGGGGGTGCTAACAAGCAGATCCAGAATTTTCGCGACATCCGGCCGACGTGACACATCCCAACCTATCGTCTCCGGCACACGTGACACGTCCCGACCTATCGTCTCCGTATACAGTCGCAGTTGTGTGTCTGTGTATTCAGCCAACCCAGTTTCATGGCATTTCGCGTTATAGTCACGACATTTAATCTATTGATTCGTGTTCACCAACATGATTTTCCCCTTTTTTTCGTGTCACACAGAACGATTTTAAAAGCAATGTATTTCTATTGGTAGTATGTTTGGTGCCTGCAGCACGTCTTTTTGTCCGTTCGGGTCTTGGAAGACCGGAAGCTGTGGGGTTCATAAAAACATCTTCTTACTCAATATCAAGCCACGGTTATTGTTTTTATTTTAAATCGTATAATGTCAGACTTTTTTGTCGTCTGTGAGGGAAATAAATGGGGCTCAGAGCCTCAAAATACTGATATCTGTATTTATTTTAATCTTTTTTTCCTTCTAATTTGTTATTCTTTTCTAAATAACACACTGTTATTTACTCACCAATAACACACAATTATCCTTGTTTTTATTTGTTTAATTCCATAATCTCTGGCTTTTTTGGCGTCCGTCAGGAACTGAATTTCAAAATAAAAAGAACCGGAAACAGACGTAGGCCTATAAGGGACATTTCGAGCATCATTGCGATACACAGCCACTGAACTGATTACCCAAGATCCTCAGCTATGGTTTAAGCTCGCTGATTGGATGTTTTAGCCGCAATGCACGTAGGGATATGGTGTTAATGCGATATGAAATCCGCATTAACCCCCCCCAGAACTACACATGCTGGCTATTGTGTTTCGCAAAATGTTCTATGGAACGTCTCTACTGAACGTTTTTGTTTTTCCCACAATTAGAAGTTGCCAGTATTAAACACATTGGTGTTATCAAATGTAAAACATATAATTCATAAATGGGTGAAAATCGCTTGTGTCCATAATACGCAGCATTAATATATACCCACATGACAGCTCATTGTTACTTTGTAATTCTACTCCACTACAATTCAGAGGTTAACCTGGTATTTTTACTCCACTACATTTATTTGAGTTACTTTGCAGATTCTGATTAATGATGTGAAATATAAACAACCCTTAAATCAGACTTTAGTTACACCTGAGTAAAATTCAGGGAAGGTGATTGTCAAGTGCCATCAATCAGCAGAGATATTTGATAGTTGGTGCTTGAGAAGAATAAACATGTATCTGCAATTGACATGAATGGAAACGAGTAATAAAGTATATTCATTACTCGTTATTCTCTACTAATAGTTAATTAAAGACTGTATAATGGCTATTTTCAATCAATCAATCAACAACTTTATTAATCCCACAAGGGGCAATTGGTTATGAGCAGCAGCTTATGTCATGTACACAGGCAGGAACATACATACAAGAGGAAAACACACAGATACACCCGGGAGCACAGATGTGGATAATTCCAATTAACACTATAAATAGCATCACAATAATAAATAAATAATCAAGTTAAATAAATAATAATTTTGCACATCCCTTTCAAGATTTCAAGATTTTCTAAGGTTTATTGACATATCATATAGAGTGGCGAAGTCCCTCCCCTTCCGGTGGACCTCCATGGGACCTTATTTCGAAAAAATTATGTATTGAAGTCAATGGAGAGAGAAAGATTATCTTTCGATCCAGTTTGAATTGTGCCACGAATTACACATATGATGTTTGTCAATTTAAAAGATAATTTTGAAAGTAAAAAAAATAAAATGTGTCGTAAAACTGTGAAGTAACACATTTGTTTGTGTGAAACGCTCAATGAACTACATCTCTGGTCTCGCAGAACAACACACGTCACCAAGATGGCCGTCACTACTGTCTTGTCAACAAAACGATTGACTACCCTCACTATCACCACAATGAAACACGTCCAGAAGAATGTCATGCAAAGCTGCCTGCCTGCCTTCCTTTGATTCTCTCTGAACTGCCTGGTATTTTTAATGTTTTATGGCAACCATTTGTGCAGATAGCATGAAGTAGAAAAGATCGGCGATCGCCGATGCTAGCGTTAGCATTTCTCCCCCAGGCTTAAATTGTGTATTATATGATCACACCGGTGACAGTACTCTTCAAAGGGTTCACGAAAAATGACTACTACTCTTACTGTTTAACATTTTGGGTTACTTAATGTTACTTCATATTAAGGCTAATAAAAATGACAAGGCTGTAATGCTAACTAACGTGCTAGCTAGGTAGCTAACTTGATCCAGCCACTCCTGGTCCTTTCATCAGACGGGAAGCGAAAGAACGAGCAAGACCCATTGCTGGTATGATAACAACCTGGTACTAAGCACACAGGCATCTTGTTAAAGTTATCTTATCTTATCTTAGCTGATTAGCTGATCTTAGCTATCTCTTAGTGGAGGAAAACAATTGTGACATCACTTACTGTACGCGACTCTGGGATTTGTAGTCTTTCTAGTTGTGTATTTTTCATAGTCTTATATTTCAACTGTTTTACGACAAACTGTGACTTCTTTTACATGGAAATTATTTTTTAAGATTGACAAACATCATATGTGTAATTCATGGCACAATTCAAACGGGATCGAAAGATACGTTTTATCTCTCCATTGACTTCAATACATTATTTTTCCGAAATAAGGTCCCATGGACCGGAAGTAGATGGGCGTGACTTTGCCACTCTATACACAACTATGGTGTAGTTATGCAATGAATGCAAAACTTGGGTTGCAGGTTCCTCAACAGTGCATTACAAGACATCTATCAATATGTGTGTATACCTCCACCATTAAACCGTCATATTCTGCACATTTCTTATACTATGTACATACATCTTATAAGAGTATAATTCATATGTATAATATCAGTTAAAATAAGTGCATCAACATAGTCGTTAAGTACTTTGTCAGGCTTAATATTTATCTGTCTCGCGACATCCTCATGAGGAGGGGAAGCCACAATTTCTGGCTTTCCCTCGGGCACAACCTTATCTGCATCCTTATTAGCACCGGCACAATCACAGGATCAGACAAGAAAGCATCAGAGTCATTTCCGAGTGCAGGGGTCACCTTACTACCCGCAATGTCATTTCCCATTAAAAACACTATCCCTTTCAACGGTAACGCTGGACACACAGCGACTGGGTAAAAAACGGTTACTAGGTCTGATTGGACATGTACTTTGTGGACGGGCCGTGGGATATAACCATAGACTGTATATATAAATGGACGTAGGGTCCGTGACGTCACCCATAGGATTCTGCAGAGTTGCCGAGAAGCCCTTAGTAGGCGGAGTCGGCCACTAACGGCTCGACAATGACGTCAGAGTTCAAATCCCGCCTGCTCCAGCCTGCTCCAAATAAGGGCAAAGAGGCGGAGCCGAGGCGGGACCTGCTGCCACCGAGCTGAAAGTTCCAGAGCTAGCTGAAGCTACCAAGCTAAGCTAACATGCTCCCCATCTGCACACTGCCGTCGCATTTTACGTTTCTAAGGTAAGCGGACATGAAACTATTCAGCAAAACTATAAATAATAATCTAAGTTATTGAGTTTTTAGCATAATACTTCAGAATCTTAAAATCCCTTAACGTTTGTTTGCAATTGTGCTAAATTCAACACTGGAATCAAGCAAATATTAATATGTTTGCATGACATTAGTTATTTATATTTTGATATCACTTAATTATACGTTTAATACATTTAAGACAAGCTAAGGTACATGTGATGGTAGCTAGTTAGTGCTCTTACCTGTGAGGCCTCCTCCAAACAGCATAATAACCAGACTGTATCATTAAAACTAAGTACCAGTTCTAGATCCTTGACTTTAGACAAACAATTCAAAAGACAAAATGTATTTAAAGACCAATCTTTATTTGAATGTGCCTCTTAACCTGATATATTAGTTATACAGTAATAGTATTGACAATCTAAAAAAACTGAGCAACTCAACAGTCAACTTTATATTTCTTATTGTCTAAAGCATTTATTATTTTCATTTTTCCCCTCTCATATTCAGTGTGGACGGATTGAGACAGCGTGGTGTCCAGAGAGCTGCTGAGACTTCAGGGAGAAACCTCCGTGTGATGGACGTCCTGTCTGTTGGTTTGGAGAGGACTGAGGGTCTTTCCTCAGCGAGGAGGACCAGGCCTGATGGAGGAGCCCATGCTGGGCAAAGCTGATACCAACTGCACAGGCCTAGTCTGTCACTTTATTTGACTAAATGTGTTTACTTATACATTTAATAGGTTCACACCTTCTGTCCATATGTGCTTTTTATTTAAAACATGTTTGATTAACTTTTGGTTCACATTTCAATAAATTGTATTTGTATTTGCACTCCTTTCGTCCATTATTCGTACTGAAAATGTTAGATTACACATTCACATCTGACTGAAGATTGGATCGATTTATTTGTGACGTTGCAAACTCTGCGGTACAAGGCACAAGTGATGTGAAGCTCATAAAGTGAGGCAAATAGAAATAATCAGCTGATGGAGTGTAGATGTGGAAATAGGTGCATTCGATCAGCTGACTGTGTTTTCACAATAAAAGTAGTTTCTTAGTGAATGTCCTGTACTGGTCTTAAAATCTCATAACATCAGCTTTTAATGTTCCTCTTGGATGTTCTTCTTGACCCTCAGAGAAGGAGAAAATGTTGAGTCGTGTCTTTCAGGCATGTCCTTTCCTATCAAAAATTACAGGAAACATAAAACATATTATTGCAGAACAAGTGTGTTATTTATGAAAGAGGTGTGTTTGTGTGTTTAGGGGCTGTAGATATAATTATTTTGTAATTGTAATGTTTTTTTTTTATTTCAATCAGATTATGAATGAACAGTATGAAGTTCCTCAACATTGAAATATATGTTATTATCAAAATAATATTGAACTGTTATCAAAACGTAGTGCAACTGTAGAAGCTTGCTCTGTTGTCTCACTGAAAGAATAACTTTTACCACGTTTTTTACAGACAATATTGAGAGATAAATAGTAGCAGTTCTCACTATGTGTTAAATATCTTTGCCTTCAATACATTCAATTAGAAAGCTGACAAAGTCATATTGCTAAATATCTAAATGTAACTTTTTGCATGGAAAAACCCCTCAACTTAACTGATGTGTAGGTGATCTAGTATTTAGTATTGTTTAATGGAATGTATATCAGTGTATTCAAGTCAATACTTCATTTATTTAAACAAATATGTTTCTTGATTCTTTGTACAGTATGAAAAAAGAGTCTTTGTACCTGTGCTGAAGTTCACTGCTGTGAGGAGTCCAGTTCTGTCTCTCACTCTCTGGTCCAGCCTGTCTGCATCACCTGGACACCTTAAACAAACAGATATATATGTAAAGTACCATGTGTACAAACAATATAACTGATTCTCTTCTGTTGAACATGTTGGATTGTGTATTGTCCGAGTCAGGGTCCTTTTTATTTTACTGTAACTTTGGAAGTTGTGTTACCAATGCTTACTGTTTATTTGATACCCATTTGGTAATACAATTAATAAAAACAACAAGGTTTGGGTTCGTTCTTCAGATGACTGTGATGTTAACGTGTAAGCTCAATAATGAATCCAGCTCAACCAACCATATCGTAATATCTAAGTAATCATCTTGAAATATGACATTATTATTTGTAATATTCACACATCTTATTGTGAGGTTGATTTCACATACACTACTTCGACGTTAGCTTGTCTACATACTTGAGCATAGCCTTAACCTTAATGATGCATACAGTTCCTACCTACATAATAAAATATCTCTCTAAGTTACAAGGATGACCTTATTTTATCAACCTCAAACAAAAGCCGTTTGTTGTACAGTATTATCCCACTTAACGCTTAACACTTGTCTATTTCGTTTTAACCTTTGTTTATATATATAGCCTATGATTTTAACTTGGAGGCTACTATTAGCATCGTTAGTACCGATGTAGCTTACACGCTAACCCAAGCCTTAACATTCATTACGTAGCTAATTAAAATCATTAACACATAAATAAAGTACTCGAATTTCACTTACCGCAAAACCGCATTCATGCACCGTCTGTTTTAACCTCAGAGCGAGTCACAATAGTCCGATATATAAGCATGAAGAACAAACAAACACGGCCGGGTCAAGTTGTGTTCCCTGGATGAACTGAGCAGGCTGAGTGCCTGTAGCTACATGGAGCTGCTAGCAGAGAGACAAGAAGCTAACAGCAGCAGTCACTGGACAGAGCTGTCACTCAATGTGACCACGCCCTGCGCTGGGCTAATGCTAATGCTAATAATGCAATGCGAGGATAATAAAATGGCGGCTTCACAAAACTTTTTTGGAGTTTTACGGGGCGTGGTTTGAATTCCGCCCAGCCAATCAGACATAGGAACCTTTTTCTCCTACGAAAGTACCTGCTCTCTAGCAGGAACTGAAAAGGGGGTAAAAAAGATTCTCATGAACTAATTTAGTTCCTGGGGCTTTTTGGTGTGAACGCAAATATATCGTAGTTCTGGTGAACTATTGTGGGAAAAGTACTCCGGTGTGAACGCGGCTATTGTATTGCTCCGCTACTCGGCTACCGGAAGTAGCATGTCTGTAGCGTTTCACAATAAGAGCATCGGCTGCCACTTTCCGCCAACCGGAAGTGGAACGTTATTCATTAGCGGTAGCTTAACTTTTAATCTCTGTGTGTGCCTGGTACAGAGTGTTTGACATTATGTTAATGTATTTATAATTAAAAGAGAAGGGAGACATGTTGTATTATACAGTAGCTTGTCTAGATTATTATTTATATAGGGTTTGGCAATATTATATGTATATTATTTATGTATGCACAAGTTATCTTATATTGATTGTATTTTGTTTATTTCCCTTATAGGACAAAACACACACACACATATCTGTATGTCTGTCTAAATCAGTAAAGAAGTCAAGCCTCATTTTCACTCCTCATTTCCTCTATTCTGGGCCTTTGGCCTTAAGTGGTGTTCTGGCCGACACACCGGGGTGAACCGGTGATAGACACGAAACTAGTGCCAACACTGAGTTATCTCTAACCCTCCACTACAGTAATCCTTACTGGCTCAGAGTTCACAGTAGGTCTTTTAATTTTGTTTGTATAGATGTTATCACTTTCAAATAATTCATGGTTTTGGTTAGGGAATACTTCATCAACCAAATTAAATCTAACACAAAATAACCATATTTAAATGTAGGATTGTCTTTCTGATAAAGCAACTAATTTAAACAATAAATATTATGATGATTAATCTTATTCTACTTACGCCTGCACCTCTTCCTTAGGATACATTATGTTATCATGATGGGCTCTAATTGTGTAAGACTGTTCACATTTCTATCATCTTGTGCCCAATTCAATTAATATTGTTAAATACATTTAAAAAAAAGTCTCAAACATCTGCCTGCATCACTTTGAGTCTCATTCATGGCATCGGGAGTAACCGTGTCACTGTTTCTGAAGTATGTGATGATTTCCTGTGTCATTCTGGGAAGAGACTCTTCCCGTTGAGTGCGGCTTGTTGTCACTTCCCTTGGCGGATCCTGCCGTTTACTTTACATGTGAAATTCCTCTGAACTGACCCTGGAGGAAGATGAGGGATCCATTTCCACTAAATGCTTTGTGATGAAGGCCATCATAGTGCTAGTGCACACTGATTACACACTGGTGTGAAATGTGCCATCTCCTGTCTGGGAATATACTCATCACTTTTTTTATTATGGGATACTCAATCCATTGGGCATGGGACACGTACATTAATTCAGGATGTGCCCTTACAGTATATGATCAGGCTTAATGTTTCTCAAAAGTCACACTAGAGGCACATAAGGAGCCCATTCAGCCAAATCCAGCTCTGATTTGAGCCAAAAACCACTCATAAAGTTGATTTTTTGTTGTATGTTAAGGGAATACCTTGTAGTAACCAGATTGTATATAAGAAGTGGACTTAGTTCCTGTTAATTCAGGTATTGGTTTTTGGACTACCATTTTGAAGACTCGTGTTTGGCATGTTGGCCATTGCCATTTGTATGTTGCCATTGCCATCTTGGCCAAAATGTTACAAATAATATTGATAAAGTGAATCACACTTCAAAAGGATTAAAGACAAAAACTAGAAGAGCAACCAGACCTGACAACACCGATGGCGATCGCTGGTAGAGACCTGCCATTCTCAGGGTAGCCCCACACTAATACGCATTTGTATTTTCAATTTTACTCTATATGGGACCATCAATTACGCATTGACCATCAGTGTGTATGGAAAAATAATTATTTTAGGCTTATCTAATTATTCATTATGTAATAAATCAGGGGAGAAGTAACACCATTTTCGCATAGACTTCGACAATCGCACTTCTTTTTGCCAGTGAAGTCCCCCGATGATGACCACTAGACACAGTATGCAGGTGGAGGTCATTCTGTATTGATTTTCAGACCATGAGGTTTCCACTTGTTAGTAATGTGTGTCAGAGCTGGGGAAATATAACTCTGCGTCATGGCCGGGTTTGGTCAGCATGTGGTAATGTGCTGCTCTTCAGTTACGGACAGCTGCATTGGAAACTTTCCCTCACCCCAAACACTAAATAACCAAATGTGTTGCTGAATCATAACTGATTGTCAATATGGAGGATATAACAAATCTGGTATTTATTTTTAGTGCAATGTTGTTTTCACTATTAAAGAAAAACAAACTAAGAGGAAGAAGAGAATACAGAAATATTGAAATGTACTACAGTACATATGTGCATTCAAATGAGAACCACATTCTCAGAAGATGATTTAACTTTATACAAATGACTTCATTGTGCTTTAGATGAAGTACTGCCACGTTTGTTCAATCAAGCTCCTTTGCATGAGGAATACAGATGTTCATTATTATCTCAACAGCTTATGTCATAGCTAGCTTGTGCGTCATTATCTGTCAGCCTGTCTCCTGCTTGTCCGTTAAATATTACATTAACATTTTCTAATGGTGCACTGCAAAGAAATTATTCAAATACGGTGGGGCACTTAAGAGTGATGCCATAAAAAATCCCTTTGCGGTTTAATGGAATTACTTGGGTCTTAAAGGTGAGGTGTCATGGCCATTTCCACTGATCATAATTCCATTG
>CALSBZ010015819.1:0-10625 GCA_943591055.1 Gobionotothen gibberifrons
TAGAAACTACGGTGTAATTATGTAATGTATAACAAATGTGATCGCAGTTTCCTTAACAGTGCAATTAACAAGACATAAGAAATACATATAAAAAACAACAATATAAATATAAATAGTGCAAGCTCAGGTGTTTAATAGTCTTATGGCCAGTGGGATGAAACTGTCCCTGATACTATTCTGATGATGCACAGTTTATGGATGATTTTTATCTATCTGTATTTTTATCTATGAGCAATGTCTTGTTTTACTCTGTTGTCACCAGTGAATAAATGTGCTGCCACACGTTGTTGTTTTTGTCTTTTTCTTGAAAACATCAGTTTAATCAAGTCTGGACAAACAATCTTATTCATGGTGCAACCATTTGGATGAAAAACAAGATAAAAGGAGATCAGTCCTCAATATTCAGTCACTCTGTCAACATCAGCACCAGCAGAGTTTCAGAGAGGGACAGGAAGTGGAAGTGAATTGGCCAAAAAAAAGTGCAATCACTAAGTAAGATGTATGTATGCTGATATGATGTGATAATAGTGTTTAAACTCATCAATGCATCAGTGTCCATCAATGCTGCTCAGTTCCTCTAATCCAGGGGTGTCAAACTCAAATACAGAGTGGGCCAACATTTAAAAATAGGTACTAGTCGAGGGCCGGACTGGTTCAATGTTTATTGCAAAACTTATTGAA
Organism: Gobionotothen gibberifrons; assembly: GCA_943591055.1. Taxonomy (NCBI): domain Eukaryota; kingdom Metazoa; phylum Chordata; class Actinopteri; order Perciformes; family Nototheniidae; genus Gobionotothen; species Gobionotothen gibberifrons. The sequence continues at coordinate 682 of CALSBZ010015819.1, forward strand.
ATGAAATGATTGCACATATTAAACCTGGAACTAACTAAACTTAAATAATTGCCTATAAAAGAAACAACAGCTTCAAAAAAACAATTTCCCTCAAAGAAAAAATCAAACATGCCCTGTTGTCTCAAGAAAAAAAGTGCAGAAGGAATCATCCATTGTCCAGAAGTCTTCTAATCAGGGCTCTATAAATAGAGAACTACGGCAGATGTGTAATATGTAATGCAGCCGAACCGTGTATTACAATGCCTTTATGTGATGACTTCCAAAGAGAAAAGCAAGAACACTCGGAATAAAGTATTATTACATTTTTTTTAAATGTTTTCGGATTTCACATCTTATAAACACAGGCTTCCCAACGTGCATTGCGGCTAAAACATCCAATCAGCGAACATGAAAACATTCCCAGTTAAACATGCAAAAACAAATCGCTAAATAAAAAGATAAAACACTGGCATGTACTTTACGTTAGAATAAATAGAATGGTTTTGAATAATAGATGAGAGTAAAATCGACGTCACTTTACAGCCCCGCCCACTTTTGGGGAAACCAACGCTGTAATTTGAACGGCGATCAAGCCTGAAGCCACAGAGATCTTCTTTACTGTCCTTTCTTCTTAGAGGAAGTACAGAAACACGTAACTCTGGATTTGTTTTAATGTTTGAGGTGCAATAAACGACACAGCAGCTTTTTGGCATGTTAAAACTCTTATTTTCTGCCTTGCTCATGAGAGTAACAGCTGGAGAAATTACAGCCTCGCCTACTGATTTTAATTTAACCATATATCGAGCCCGATTCTCGATTTCAAATGTGTGCTCTAAAATGATATTTATAAATGACTATTCTCATTATTATAAGCAAGACAATAAATGGCAAAGATATGTAGAAAATAAACGTATTTAAGATACGTTCATAACAAACGTAAATACGTTTCTAGCTAAACGTAATTGAGAATGCAGTTTAGTTCTGTGGGAAGTGTGTAATTTTTAGGAGACAGGGTTGGATTTTTTTCGTATGAATTTATGTTTCATCCAATCACAGAGCTTGTTGACTTATCACAAGGTTTGTCGCAAAGCAGACAGGCATCGTCACAACAATAGCTGGGGATTGTGGGTAGTGTAGTCTCTTTGGCGCTCCACATTTCAGAGAAAACAAGTTGTTTCTCAGAATTGAAGGGGAAAAACACAAAAGTATTGTTCACAATTTAAACCTATCAATGTTGTTTAATTAACAAAGGTAATCTGGTGTTTTTGAGTTGATGAGTATTGGAGATATCACTGTCAAATCAATCAACAGTAAGGAGAATACTTACTTCCGGGTGTACAATTCTCCGTTATCCAATGGGAATGGACGCTCACATTGCCTTTAACAGCCGCCGACATGGACCGATGCGGTGCTTCCATGAGCGTCAAATCCCGCCGCCGATGGGAATACATTGCAATCAGTTGAAAGCTCTTTGCGTCCGTTTATGAAGCTGAAGGAGCCTCGGCGTGTCCCAACTGCACGCCACGGGACCCTGACCAAGGGTCGCTCCTGGACGCAGTGAGAGTGTGTTGCCTTTGTAGCCATGCCTCATACTGCTCATACCCCTCTTTTGCAGCCCTGTTAGAGAAACGCGGATGTTGGGTCCTTAGCTTGAAAAAAAAAAGAGGAGGCGAAGCTAATGCCTGATCAGAATCCAAAACACGTCAGGCATTGTTTCTGATAGCAACTTTCTGTGGGTCCACTGTCGATTTCACGTCATATCGGCAGCAAATCTGTATCCGCTCGTTGTACCCCTGTTTTTAACCTGTTAAGCCTGTTTTCACGACACTGTGTCTCAGGGGATCTTAATATTTAAGAACCTATTAATGTGTTATACCAGATTAATGGAAATAATATCAGCTAACTGGCGATACAAACCATTTTTACCAAAACAAAACACAAGTCTCATAAGAAGCCTCTAAATGACCCCTTTGCGAAAAATGCTAACGGACATTGGCACAGAACTCAAGATAAAAGTACCCTTATTACTTATCGTAGCTGCACATACAATATATCCAATTAAAGCTGAGACTCCACAGAGTATTGAGGTATATAGTATCATCACTGAGTGATCCGAACTCGCGACAGGGGAAGCAAACACAGACATCACAGCACGTACCTTTACGGAGCTTCTACGGAGATCGTCTCACCGTAGCTGTCAATCTGATCAAAAGACGTGTTCAATGGCATTAAAACGAGAAAAAACGCGGCTGCATCGGTTAATCCATAGGTTGAGAATGTGTGTGCATAATAATCTTTTTCATTTATAGTCCATAATTCCATATTTATGTAAAAATCGGAGACCAAAGTTAGCTGCTAATGGTAGCCACCTGCTGCTGCTGCTGCTCCCATGTTTTGACTGACGCGGCAGTCTAACACACACACATGACAAAATAAGGACTATGTGGGAGTTCCCCTCGATTCCATTGGCTCTGACGGTCAGAAAGAGATGTCACATGTCAAAATCGAGCAAGAGGGGCCAGAGATAGGTCAAATCCACCCAAATGACCCCAAAAGAGTTTTTTTTGTGCTAAATCTGTCTAAAAAGGTCAAATATCACTTGTTTTGCATCAATCTTGATACAGGGTACTTATTATATGTTGTACTTTGGATTCCTAAAGCTTTTAGTCTACTAACCCATCATTCAAGGGTGTTCCATGTTCAATCTGAATTTTCTTTAAAATAAAAAAACATCTATATTGATTCTGACTTTTCTACATCCAACTCACAGGTTTATCATTACTTTGAGAACAAAGATTATTAATTTAACCCTTTTAGAAGGGAAGATATGGTCATTTGTTCTGGGAATGTCATTTTCGAGCCTGAGACCTGAAAAACAGGCTCGGGGCTTAACTGGTTAAAATATTTGGGTACGAAGGAAAAGAGAGAGTGTTTTATTTTCTGACGCTGCGTGAGTTCTCCGACGCACCGGGGACACATATTTATGTATAAAAGACATCACAAAGTGCATTTTGCATGATAGGTCCCCTTTAAGTAATAACATACATCGCAGAGTCCCTGGCTTACAGGAATATTTCTTCTAATTGTATATTTTTATTTTATTTCCAACTAGTCGTAATATATGTTGAGGGCTTCTTCAAAAGTTAAAGTTGTGTTTTTTTTTTACTGTAAAAGTAAAAGATTATGTGCAGCCGATGATCAAATACAATGTTCTAAAAATGTCACATCAGCAATATTTATATAACCACTTCCTCTTAATTTGTGAGTGTGTTAACTCTTCTGGGAAATACTCAGTAGGCCTATACTGTAATCTTTTCAACTGCAGAAATCTCTATTTCCATGGTTCAGTTGGTTACTGCACATAAAAAAAGATGCGATTATACATTTGTATGTTAACCCATAAGGACCCACTGTGACACAGGTGTCACATGACCTTTAAATGTTCTGCAAAGTTCCTTATACAGCTTTAGCTTTTATTTTATCTCATGAAGTCCCTAAGTGACACACCCTGAACAGTCTGGTGGGTCTTGGTCCAGGTCATGTGACTTATGGCACTTTCACACTGCAGGCTTGGTTTGGTTTGGTTTGGTTTGGCTTGGTTTGGTTTGGCCTTATTAGGCCTGGCTCACTTTAATGCTGCGCTCACATTACAGTTTAGGAGCTGGGGCAGTTACTATAGTAACGCAGTGTAGGCGGAGCCGTGACGTCATCTTCAACGAGCACCCCATAAAAACAACATCAGCTGTTTGCTGTTAGCTGTTAGCACTCAAGCTCACAGCTCCTCCTGTCTGTTAAGAAACTAGACAAAAGTTATAAACAAGTACAAACCACAGACTGTCTGTGTCATGGTGAATACAGTCGCTGGCTTATTTATGTCTGTATAGGCCGTTGTTGTGAGTGTGTACGGTCGGAGCATTGCGTTAGCTTAGCCGACCTCCCGATTTTCCCGGAGAAAAACCCACAGTTTAAAGGGGACAATGGGAGAACACCTCAGGGAGAGCAACAGAGGAGGGATCCCTCTCCCAGGACGGACAGACGTGCAATAGATGCCGTGTGTAAATCGAAGAGATAATATATTTTACAGCGTAGGTAGACCGAATGTTTGGAAATGCATGTGTCTGTAATAAGAAGATGCATCACGCATTTTAAAAGGTTCTTCGCCTCCCGTCTGTCTGCAGACTTGTCAAAGCATTAATTCATGATTTGTACTAACCGGTATCAGTATGTTGTTACTTCGGCATCATTTTGAAACGTGTATTACAATTAAATCACGGTCAAATATGTTTAGCATATTCCGCCCGGCTTGTTGGCCTCGATAGAACCACAAATTTGTCGGGCCAGAAAAAAGACGAAAAAGTATCCCCGGGGCGGAACTAGGCCTAGTGTGAGCGCAACCACAAACAGGCCCCGCACGGTTCGGCACGCTTAAAGCGAGCTCCGCGCTGCAGTGTGAATGCGCCATTAGTGTTCCCAAAACAACATGTCCAAGTGCCAGGCTAACATGTGTGACAGAACGAGCTACATTTCAAAAGCTTTTTTTGTTTGTTCCTAAAGGTAGAATTCAAGCCATTTAAGAATGAAAATGCTTACATAACATGTCCTTTATTACATTTAACCTGTTGTGGAAACATGTATTGATCAAATTGATATGAAACAAATGAGACAAACATCGCGGTGACACTGGTGTCACATCGGGACTTTAACCCTAAACTTTCACAGTAAACCCGGAGTGACACATATGCACAATCAGGAATATGATTATGATCTGCTCAGTCAATTTAGCTGATTCAATTATATTCAGTTAATATATTCTTTATTCTTCAATTCAAAGAATGTTCAAACTAATTCAAACCAAAAAATCATCCTCATTAATTAAGTTATAAATAAGAGTTGTTTTACCATTAAAGCCCAATGTGACATACTGTATATGTCAAATGTCAGTTATGTGACACTAGGGGGGGTTACTTGTCAGAAATGTGTTCTAGGTGTTCTATTTAGTCTAATTTATGTTCCCCTTTATTTTCCCAAAAGTAGAAATGGGTCCGGGTTCTTTTGGGTTAAGTATAGAAAACTGAAAGGGCTTAATATAGCTAGAGTTAAAAAAAGACGTGAACCCAATACAAATGACGGAAAAATGCAGTGCGTGTAACTTATAATTATCTTCATGTTAATGTTATTATTTTGGTGTTTGTGTGTTTTGCCTGTTTGTAGGAGGGTCAAAAACCTACATTGGTGGCAGTCAGCTTCGGCCTGCTGTTCATCGTACAGTCCGCTCTCAATGTCTCATTTTGGCTGCAAGCAGGTGAGTTTCTGCACTTTCCTTCAGCACACAGTTAAAAAAGGAACAATTGGGAACATCCCACAGAATTAAAGGTCCCCTATTATGCAAAATCCACTTGTTCATGTCTCTTCTACATCAACATGTGTCCCCTCTTCTTCATGTCTCTTCTTCATCAACATGTGTCCCCTCTGTGTAAAGAGATTCTGAAAGTTTCAAGAAAAAAGAATCGCTCACTTTTTGTCCTGATCCATTTATATAAAAACGTCTGAAAATGCAACACATTCTCACTCCCAACTCGTACTATGTTGACGTTATGTCAGGGTCCCTGTCGTCATTTTCCAACGCAAGGGGGGACCCTTTAGCGTCGAGTTTCAACTATCAGGGAGTCCCATTGACTTGCATAGAGCTCCCTGAACGCTGGTAATAGACGAGTTGGGATCGCGGCGAAATGCTCTCCGCAGATCCATTCTCACAGCGTTTATCAACCTTTTTCTTACTCAATATCAAGCCACACTTATTGTTTTTGCTTCTTTATTTTATTTGTATAATGTCGGACTTTTGTTGCCGTCAGTTATGGGGAGAGTAGGGGCTCAGAAAAGTGAAATCTGTATTGTTTCATCGTTTTTTCCTTCTAATTTTGTATTCTTTTCTAAACCACACACTGTTATTTACTCAAGACACAATTATCCTTGTGTTTTTTTATTTGTTTGATTGTATAATGTTGGCCTTTGCCAAAAAATGTTGCCTTTGCCAAAATTAATAAAGTCGTGCAGTCGTGCAGAAAGTCGTGCAGTCGTGCAGATGAGTCCAAGTCTCTGTGTCACTTCCCTGACATGTTTATTAATCACTTCAATGTTGCAGCTGAAACAGAAGGATTGAGTCCTTTTTAAACGATATACTGTTACATATCTTGTGAGATTCTTCTTCATATATAACAATATAACATATTTGATAAGTGGATGTGGAAGTATAAAGTAGCAGGAAATTGAAAATACTCAATAAAGTAAAGTACATCAAAAATGTTGCTACTACTACAAATTCACACTCTTAAAACTACTGGGTTAAAAAATAACCCAATCATAACCCAGCTGCTGAGTCACTATAGGACAGAACACACGCTGGGTTGTTTTAACCCATGTGCTGGGCTGGATAATTTTAACCCATGTGCTGGGTTGTTTATTTGACCCAAGCTAGTGATTGAAATTAACTATATTGTTGGGCTAAATAGAATATAATAATAATAATGTATAATAGTGTAATGAATTATCTCCAAACACACCGTGTATATATATATAAAAAAATTGATTTATTCAGCTTTGGCAAATCACCAACATTCAGGCCACTATAAAAGAACAATGCAAACAATACAAATTCAACCCCCCCCCCCCCAAAAAAACAAAGAGCCTTAAAACAAATAATGTATTACAAAGTGCAGATTTCACAGAAAAAAAATACCTTTATTCCAAGGTTAAATGGACAAAACAGAACACTACCCCGTGAACACAGTCACAGACAAACAACGAACCAACACTGAACACAGGAAGAGACAAGACTAAATACAGGGAGGGGTAATCACAAGACGAGAAACAGCCGGGCAGGGGAGGAGAAACTCAAGGGCCACAGGTGAACACAATCAGACAATTAACACACCAGGGAAACTAACGACAGGAGGAAAAACACAGGGAGAGGGACCAGACAATATACATGGAGGAAAACATGACAGGGAGAACCGAACAGCAAAATAAACCCAAACATACATAACTACAAACGTGACATAAGATAATCGTGACAGTTGTGACGTAAAAGCCATGTGATTTATACTGCCTTATTGTAGGCCCTACATCTAATAATTGTGCACACAAACCCAAAGCTATATAGTTCAGACCTATTTATAGCTACTAGTAGAACAAACGTCTTTGTAAAATAATAATTCATCGCATCACAACGTAAATTCAAGGCTCTTTCACTCATTGACAGAAATGTAAAACATTTGTAGCCCACGTTAACTGCTAATGTTATACTTTGCACAGTCTGTTAAATGCCATATTATTATTAATACAGATCCCTATTGTGCTGTTATCACAACTCATTACAAAAATATAGGTTACAGAATTGTATAATTATATATATATTATATATATAGGTAAAATATAGGTTACATACCGTTTTGATGTGAGAAATGACAAAAAGATGGTTCCAGAATGATTCAGAAGTGGGAAAATGTATAAAGCAACCTCTGGGTTAAAAATAACCCAGGCAGGTGTTCAACTGCAATTGAAGCCCTAATAACCCCTTTGACCCAGCATGAACAACCCACCAGTGTGTTTACAGTACCCAAATAACCCATAATTATGACCCAGCCAAATCAACCCAGCAATGTGTTTATAGAAATAACCCAGCATTTTTAAGAGTGCATCATTTTACCGAAAGCCAATCAGAGCACACTGGGCTTTTCAGAAGGGCTTTCTAAAGAGACAAAGTGTTTGTCCTTGTCGTTTTCTTTCATATTGCTCGTCAAAGTTATCAGTACGTTAATCAATCGAAATAAGGTCAAAACAATTTGAGAAGTTGCAACATGTGTGGCACTGAAGTATTTTAAAACAATGATACCATGACCTCAGAGCAGAAGTCCCCTGAAGAGCGTCACTTCAGAGCAGACACTCTCTAACAGCCTCAGGTCTGCAGCAGGACTTCAGACTCTTGTCCACGATGAACAGAAGAACTCACCTGGAAATGGGTAATTAAATATAGTCCAATTTCTATGTGTGTGAGTGTAAAACATTGCTTTTTTCTTTTACCGAGACATTGTCTACATGTTTTCCTATTTATACTGTTTCTGATTCGTGACCAGATCTGAGCAACAAAGGGTTTAAAATACCAACATTTATTTCAAATGTGATCTTTAAAATCGTGATTTTCAAACTCTCCAAAACACAGAATTATAAATGCAATGCATTTGTTTCTCTCAGAATAAATCGAGTCAGAAACTGTCGATGCATCAACATCTTCTTATGACAAAATCAATTTGATTATTTAAGTTTGTCTAATGGTTTTAGTTTCAGCAGAAAGATATATGTTTGTTATTTTAAAGAAAAAGTCAGCGTGAGAACCGAACAATTTTCTGTGTGTGGTTTTTAGTTCTGCTTTAGATTGATATCTGTGACTGGAGATTAACGTTCTGCTTTTTCAGCGTGACCAGAACGTTTATCATTCAAACTTTACAAATGATAAAATCCATCTTTCAGTGTTTCAATGGTTCCTCGTGGATGCTCAACATACTGGGAGTAAAACTGCACTCAAATATAAATAATGTGTTTATCTTTCAGAGGAAATTGAAGAACAAGAAGATGACTATGTTAATGCCTCAAGAGGCGCTGTGGATAAAAAGAGAACCCGTCCAGGTGCATTATGAACACAAAACAATCCACATTTAATATTGTCAAAATGGGATTTATGTAGCAATCATAGTGTTCAAAAATGGGAGTAAAGAAAGTTGAAAGTGTGAATATTTAATCGTCTCTTTTTGTTCTAAATGCATCCTCAGCATCTGTGACTGTCATGTTGTTTAGCTTTTTTAACTGAATTATTATTTTTCAGGCCGGAGGTTTGTTCTTCTGATTGCAGTGTGTTGGATCATACTGTTTGCCATCATGGGTCTCCGTATCTACTGTGAGTATCTTCAGTGTGAATGTCAGTTCAACAGTTTGTATTAGATGTGACCTGAAGCTCTGTAACTCTGTGTGTCGATCCAACAACATCTCCCCTCTCCTTTGCTGCAAAGATTCTGCAATAGGAAGCTGAAATATGTGTTATGGGTGAAGTGTGTGTGTGAAGGTGTCTGCTTGTGTTCTTCATATTTAACAAAAGGCAATTGTTTGAAATGTCAGAGCTGTTGTAAGAAGTCTAAAATACAGAGGAGACCAGTCACTTTCCAAATGCATTTAGCTCTTTGCTATGTGAAGCAAACATGTGAACCCATTCTTCAATGTTTATCAAGAACATTAAAACACTCAGAGACACAAGTATACAGCCCAACACCTTCCTCTGTCTGTGTCTGTAGTGACCTCTGAACTTTCAGGAAACAATGCCGAGCTGTACTCACGAATCCAGGAGCTGGAGACACAGGAGAACAACTTGAAACAGCAAATACAAAACATGACAACAAACTGGAATGAGCTCAACGTCACTCGAGCTCAGTGGAGCATCAATTCCTACTGCTTAGGAAATACCGGTATGTTCAGATCCTATATATTAGGTTACAATTACAATATTTTCAAAAGGCAGTCATGTTGTTGATTGTTTGGACTCTGTTGTTTCAGATAAAAAGTGTAAAGCTTGTCAGGACGGCTGGTTACTCACTCAGCCCAGCTGCTATGCGTATAATAACCCTGTGCATGCTAATCGAAAAACCTGGAAAGAAGCTCAAGAAGACTGCAGTGGAAATAATTCATATTTGGCTGTTGCACATAATGCTGCTGAAAAGGTAAATCTATTAATATGATATGAAGAATGAAGAAAGTAATTGTGTTTTGTGGAGGTTTGAACACACTTTGGGTCTTTAGGTCATTATGTGCTTATTTACTTATAAGGTGTAAATACCAGATATCTGTTTCTCTGTTGTCAGAACGACATCATCGATAAATACAGCCCAGGTAGTTCAGGAACTAACGGATACTGGATTGGT